>CAVMJV010000242.1:0-113526 GCA_963681835.1 Meloidogyne enterolobii
AGACAAACGATAGCTCATTTGAAAGTACATTTTTAACTGATAATAAAAATGGTAAGTCGAATTAATATACTTCCATTACCCCAAAGTTATAATCCCTCGAAGAAAATACAAAAATAAATTAAATTTATTTTTAAAATATTGGGGTAAAACAAAAATTTTTTCAAAATCTTATCGTATATAGACAAACGATAGCTCATTTGAAAGTACATTTTTAACTGATAATAAAAATGGTAAGTCGAATTAATATACTTCCATTACCCCAAAGTTATAATCCCTCGAAGAAAATACAAAAATAAATTAAATTTATTTTTAAAATATTGGGGTAAAACAAAAATTTTTTCAAAAATCTTATCGTATATAGACAAACGATAGCTCATTTGAAAGTACATTTTTAACTGATAATAAAAATGGTAAGTCGAATTAATATACTTCCATTACCCCAAAGTTATAATCCCTCGAAGAAAATACAAAAATAAATTAAATTTATTTTTAAAATATTGGGGTAAAACAAAAATTTTTTCAAAAATCTTATCGTATATAGACAAACGATAGCTCATTTGAAAGTACATTTTTAACTGATAATAAAAATGGTAAGTCGAATTAATATACTTCCATTACCCCAAAGTTATAATCCCTCGAAGAAAATACAAAAATAAATTAAATTTATTTTTAAAATATTGGGGTAAAACAAAAATTTTTTCAAAAATCTTATCGTATATAGACAAACGATAGCTCATTTGAAAGTACATTTTTAACTGATAATAAAAATGGTAAGTCGAATTAATATACTTCCATTACCCCAAAGTTATAATCCCTCGAAGAAAATACAAAAATAAATTAAATTTATTTTTAAAATATTGGGGTAAAACAAAAATTTTTTCAAAAATCTTATCGTATATAGACAAACGATAGCTCATTTGAAAGTACATTTTTAACTGATAATAAAAATGGTAAGTCGAATTAATATACTTCCATTACCCCAAAGTTATAATCCCTCGAAGAAAATACAAAAATAAATTAAATTTATTTTTAAAATATTGGGGTAAAACAAAAATTTTTTCAAAAATCTTATCGTATATAGACAAACGATAGCTCATTTGAAAGTACATTTTTAACTGATAATAAAAATGGTAAGTCGAATTAATATACTTCCATTACCCCAAAGTTATAATCCCTCGAAGAAAATACAAAAATAAATTAAATTTATTTTTAAAATATTGGGGTAAAACAAAAATTTTTTCAAAAATCTTATCGTATATAGACAAACGATAGCTCATTTGAAAGTACATTTTTAACTGATAATAAAAATGGTAAGTCGAATTAATATACTTCCATTACCCCAAAGTTATAATCCCTCGAAGAAAATACAAAAATAAATTAAATTTATTTTTAAAATATTGGGGTAAAACAAAAATTTTTTCAAAAATCTTATCGTATATAGACAAACGATAGCTCATTTGAAAGTACATTTTTAACTGATAATAAAAATGGTAAGTCGAATTAATATACTTCCATTACCCCAAAGTTATAATCCCTCGAAGAAAATACAAAAATAAATTAAATTTATTTTTAAAATATTGGGGTAAAACAAAAATTTTTTCAAAAATCTTATCGTATATAGACAAACGATAGCTCATTTGAAAGTACATTTTTAACTGATAATAAAAATGGTAAGTCGAATTAATATACTTCCATTACCCCAAAGTTATAATCCCTCGAAGAAAATACAAAAATAAATTAAATTTATTTTTAAAATATTGGGGTAAAACAAAAATTTTTTCAAAAATCTTATCGTATATAGACAAACGATAGCTCATTTGAAAGTACATTTTTAACTGATAATAAAAATGGTAAGTCGAATTAATATACTTCCATTACCCCAAAGTTATAATCCCTCGAAGAAAATACAAAAATAAATTAAATTTATTTTTAAAATATTGGGGTAAAACAAAAATTTTTTCAAAAATCTTATCGTATATAGACAAACGATAGCTCATTTGAAAGTACATTTTTAACTGATAATAAAAATGGTAAGTCGAATTAATATACTTCCATTACCCCAAAGTTATAATCCCTCGAAGAAAATACAAAAATAAATTAAATTTATTTTTAAAATATTGGGGTAAAACAAAAATTTTTTCAAAAATCTTATCGTATATAGACAAACGATAGCTCATTTGAAAGTACATTTTTAACTGATAATAAAAATGGTAAGTCGAATTAATATACTTCCATTACCCCAAAGTTATAATCCCTCGAAGAAAATACAAAAATAAATTAAATTTATTTTTAAAATATTGGGGTAAAACAAAAATTTTTTCAAAAATCTTATCGTATATAGACAAACGATAGCTCATTTGAAAGTACATTTTTAACTGATAATAAAAATGGTAAGTCGAATTAATATACTTCCATTACCCCAAAGTTATAATCCCTCGAAGAAAATACAAAAATAAATTAAATTTATTTTTAAAATATTGGGGTAAAACAAAAATTTTTTCAAAAATCTTATCGTATATAGACAAACGATAGCTCATTTGAAAGTACATTTTTAACTGATAATAAAAATGGTAAGTCGAATTAATATACTTCCATTACCCCAAAGTTATAATCCCTCGAAGAAAATACAAAAATAAATTAAATTTATTTTTAAAATATTGGGGTAAAACAAAAATTTTTTCAAAAATCTTATCGTATATAGACAAACGATAGCTCATTTGAAAGTACATTTTTAACTGATAATAAAAATGGTAAGTCGAATTAATATACTTCCATTACCCCAAAGTTATAATCCCTCGAAGAAAATACAAAAATAAATTAAATTTATTTTTAAAATATTGGGGTAAAACAAAAATTTTTTCAAAAATCTTATCGTATATAGACAAACGATAGCTCATTTGAAAGTACATTTTTAACTGATAATAAAAATGGTAAGTCGAATTAATATACTTCCATTACCCCAAAGTTATAATCCCTCGAAGAAAATACAAAAATAAATTAAATTTATTTTTAAAATATTGGGGTAAAACAAAAATTTTTTCAAAAATCTTATCGTATATAGACAAACGATAGCTCATTTGAAAGTACATTTTTAACTGATAATAAAAATGGTAAGTCGAATTAATATACTTCCATTACCCCAAAGTTATAATCCCTCGAAGAAAATACAAAAATAAATTAAATTTATTTTTAAAATATTGGGGTAAAACAAAAATTTTTTCAAAAATCTTATCGTATATAGACAAACGATAGCTCATTTGAAAGTACATTTTTAACTGATAATAAAAATGGTAAGTCGAATTAATATACTTCCATTACCCCAAAGTTATAATCCCTCGAAGAAAATACAAAAATAAATTAAATTTATTTTTAAAATATTGGGGTAAAACAAAAATTTTTTCAAAAATCTTATCGTATATAGACAAACGATAGCTCATTTGAAAGTACATTTTTAACTGATAATAAAAATGGTAAGTCGAATTAATATACTTCCATTACCCCAAAGTTATAATCCCTCGAAGAAAATACAAAAATAAATTAAATTTATTTTTAAAATATTGGGGTAAAACAAAAATTTTTTCAAAAATCTTATCGTATATAGACAAACGATAGCTCATTTGAAAGTACATTTTTAACTGATAATAAAAATGGTAAGTCGAATTAATATACTTCCATTACCCCAAAGTTATAATCCCTCGAAGAAAATACAAAAATAAATTAAATTTATTTTTAAAATATTGGGGTAAAACAAAAATTTTTTCAAAAATCTTATCGTATATAGACAAACGATAGCTCATTTGAAAGTACATTTTTAACTGATAATAAAAATGGTAAGTCGAATTAATATACTTCCATTACCCCAAAGTTATAATCCCTCGAAGAAAATACAAAAATAAATTAAATTTATTTTTAAAATATTGGGGTAAAACAAAAATTTTTTCAAAAATCTTATCGTATATAGACAAACGATAGCTCATTTGAAAGTACATTTTTAACTGATAATAAAAATGGTAAGTCGAATTAATATACTTCCATTACCCCAAAGTTATAATCCCTCGAAGAAAATACAAAAATAAATTAAATTTATTTTTAAAATATTGGGGTAAAACAAAAATTTTTTCAAAAATCTTATCGTATATAGACAAACGATAGCTCATTTGAAAGTACATTTTTAACTGATAATAAAAATGGTAAGTCGAATTAATATACTTCCATTACCCCAAAGTTATAATCCCTCGAAGAAAATACAAAAATAAATTAAATTTATTTTTAAAATATTGGGGTAAAACAAAAATTTTTTCAAAAATCTTATCGTATATAGACAAACGATAGCTCATTTGAAAGTACATTTTTAACTGATAATAAAAATGGTAAGTCGAATTAATATACTTCCATTACCCCAAAGTTATAATCCCTCGAAGAAAATACAAAAATAAATTAAATTTATTTTTAAAATATTGGGGTAAAACAAAAATTTTTTCAAAAATCTTATCGTATATAGACAAACGATAGCTCATTTGAAAGTACATTTTTAACTGATAATAAAAATGGTAAGTCGAATTAATATACTTCCATTACCCCAAAGTTATAATCCCTCGAAGAAAATACAAAAATAAATTAAATTTATTTTTAAAATATTGGGGTAAAACAAAAATTTTTTCAAAAATCTTATCGTATATAGACAAACGATAGCTCATTTGAAAGTACATTTTTAACTGATAATAAAAATGGTAAGTCGAATTAATATACTTCCATTACCCCAAAGTTATAATCCCTCGAAGAAAATACAAAAATAAATTAAATTTATTTTTAAAATATTGGGGTAAAACAAAAATTTTTTCAAAAATCTTATCGTATATAGACAAACGATAGCTCATTTGAAAGTACATTTTTAACTGATAATAAAAATGGTAAGTCGAATTAATATACTTCCATTACCCCAAAGTTATAATCCCTCGAAGAAAATACAAAAATAAATTAAATTTATTTTTAAAATATTGGGGTAAAACAAAAATTTTTTCAAAAATCTTATCGTATATAGACAAACGATAGCTCATTTGAAAGTACATTTTTAACTGATAATAAAAATGGTAAGTCGAATTAATATACTTCCATTACCCCAAAGTTATAATCCCTCGAAGAAAATACAAAAATAAATTAAATTTATTTTTAAAATATTGGGGTAAAACAAAAATTTTTTCAAAAATCTTATCGTATATAGACAAACGATAGCTCATTTGAAAGTACATTTTTAACTGATAATAAAAATGGTAAGTCGAATTAATATACTTCCATTACCCCAAAGTTATAATCCCTCGAAGAAAATACAAAAATAAATTAAATTTATTTTTAAAATATTGGGGTAAAACAAAAATTTTTTCAAAAATCTTATCGTATATAGACAAACGATAGCTCATTTGAAAGTACATTTTTAACTGATAATAAAAATGGTAAGTCGAATTAATATACTTCCATTACCCCAAAGTTATAATCCCTCGAAGAAAATACAAAAATAAATTAAATTTATTTTTAAAATATTGGGGTAAAACAAAAATTTTTTCAAAAATCTTATCGTATATAGACAAACGATAGCTCATTTGAAAGTACATTTTTAACTGATAATAAAAATGTTAAGTCGAATTAATATACTTCCATTACCCCAAAGTTATAATCCCTCGAAGAAAATACAAAAATAAATTAAATTTATTTTTAAAATATTGGGGTAAAACAAAAATTTTTTCAAAAATCTTATCGTATACAGACAAACGATAGCTCATATGAAAGTACATTTTTAACTGATAATAAAAATGTTAAGTCGAATTGATATACTTCAATTACCCCAAAGTTATAATCCCTCGAAGAAAATAAAAAAATAAATTAAATTTATTTTTAAAATATTGGGGTAAAACAAAAATTTTTTCAAAAATCTTATCGTATATAGACAAACGATAGCTCATATGAAAGTACATTTTTAACTGATAATAAAAATGTTAAGTCGAATTGATATACTTCAATTACCCCAAAGTTATAATCCCTCGAAGAAAATAAAAAAATAAATTAAATTTATTTTTAAAATATTGGGGTAAAACAAAAATTTTTTCAAAAATCTTATCGTATATAGACAAACGATAGCTCATATGAAAGTACATTTTTAACTGATAATAAAAATGTTAAGTCGAATTGATATACTTCAATTACCCCAAAGTTATAATCCCTCGAAGAAAATAAAAAAATAAATTAAATTTATTTTTAAAATATTGGGGTAAAACAAAAATTTTTTCAAAAATCTTATCGTATATAGACAAACGATAGCTCATATGAAAGTACATTTTTAACTGATAATAAAAATGGTAAGTCGAATTAATATACTTCAATTACCCCAAAGTTATAATCCCTCGAAGAAAATAAAAAAATAAATTAAATTTATTTTTAAAATATTGGGGTAAAACAAAAATTTTTTCAAAAATCTTATCGTATATAGACAAACGATAGCTCATATGAAAGTACATTTTTAACTGATAATAAAAATGTTAAGTCGAATTGATATACTTCAATTACCCCAAAGTTATAATCCCTCGAAGAAAATAAAAAAATAAATTAAATTTATTTTTAAAATATTGGGGTAAAACAAAAATTTTTTCAAAAATCTTATCGTATATAGACAAACGATAGCTCATATGAAAGTACATTTTTAACTGATAATAAAAATGTTAAGTCGAATTGATATACTTCAATTACCCCAAAGTTATAATCCCTCGAAGAAAATAAAAAAATAAATTAAATTTATTTTTAAAATATTGGGGTAAAACAAAAATTTTTTCAAAAATCTTATCGTATATAGACAAACGATAGCTCATATGAAAGTACATTTTTAACTGATAATAAAAATGGTAAGTCGAATTAATATACTTCAATTACCCCAAAGTTATAATCCCTCGAAGAAAATAAAAAAATAAATTAAATTTATTTTTAAAATATTGGGGTAAAACAAAAATTTTTTCAAAAATCTTATCGTATATAGACAAACGATAGCTCATATGAAAGTACATTTTTAACTGATAATAAAAATGTTAAGTCGAATTGATATACTTCAATTACCCCAAAGTTATAATCCCTCGAAGAAAATAAAAAAATAAATTAAATTTATTTTTAAAATATTGGGGTAAAACAAAAATTTTTTCAAAAATCTTATCGTATATAGACAAACGATAGCTCATATGAAAGTACATTTTTAACTGATAATAAAAATGTTAAGTCGAATTGATATACTTCAATTACCCCAAAGTTATAATCCCTCGAAGAAAATACAAAAATAAATTAAATTTATTTTTAAAATATTGGGGTAAAACAAAAATTTTTTCAAAAATCTTATCGTATATAGACAAACGATAGCTCATATGAAAGTACATTTTTAACTGATAATAAAAATGTTAAGTCGAATTGATATACTTCAATTACCCCAAAGTTATAATCCCTCGAAGAAAATACAAAAATAAATTAAATTTATTTTTAAAATATTGGGGTAAAACAAAAATTTTTTCAAAAATCTTATCGTATATAGACAAACGATAGCTCATATGAAAGTACATTTTTAACTGATAATAAAAATGTTAAGTCGAATTGATATACTTCAATTACCCCAAAGTTATAATCCCTCGAAGAAAATACAAAAATAAATTAAATTTATTTTTAAAATATTGGGGTAAAACAAAAATTTTTTCAAAAATCTTATCGTATACAGACAAACGATAGCTCATATGAAAGTACATTTTTAACTGATAATAAAAATGGTAAGTCGAATTAATATACTTCAATTACCCCAAAGTTATAATCCCTCGAAGAAAATAAAAAAATAAATTAAATTTATTTTTAAAATATTGGGGTAAAACAAAAATTTTTTCAAAAATCTTATCGTATATAGACAAACGATAGCTCATATGAAAGTACATTTTTAACTGATAATAAAAATGTTAAGTCGAATTGATATACTTCAATTACCCCAAAGTTATAATCCCTCGAAGAAAATACAAAAATAAATTAAATTTATTTTTAAAATATTGGGGTAAAACAAAAATTTTTTCAAAAATCTTATCGTATATAGACAAACGATAGCTCATATGAAAGTACATTTTTAACTGATAATAAAAATGTTAAGTCGAATTGATATACTTCAATTACCCCAAAGTTATAATCCCTCGAAGAAAATACAAAAATAAATTAAATTTATTTTTAAAATATTGGGGTAAAACAAAAATTTTTTCAAAAATCTTATCGTATATAGACAAACGATAGCTCATATGAAAGTACATTTTTAACTGATAATAAAAATGGTAAGTCGAATTGATATACTTCAATTACCCCAAAGTTATAATCCCTCGAAGAAAATACAAAAATAAATTAAATTTATTTTTAAAATATTGGGGTAAAACAAAAATTTTTTCAAAAATCTTATCGTATATAGACAAACGATAGCTCATATGAAAGTACATTTTTAACTGATAATAAAAATGTTAAGTCGAATTGATATACTTCCATTACCCCAAAGTTATAATCCCTCGAAGAAAATACAAAAATAAATTAAATTTATTTTTAAAATATTGGGGTAAAACAAAAATTTTTTCAAAAATCTTATCGTATATAGACAAACGATAGCTCATTTGAAAGTACATTTTTAACTGATAATAAAAATGGTAAGTCGAATTAATATACTTCCATTACCCCAAAGTTATAATCCCTCGAAGAAAATACAAAAATAAATTAAATTTATTTTTAAAATATTGGGGTAAAACAAAAATTTTTTCAAAAATCTTATCGTATATAGACAAACGATAGCTCATATGAAAGTACATTTTTAACTGATAATAAAAATGTTAAGTCGAATTGATATACTTCAATTACCCCAAAGTTATAATCCCTCGAAGAAAATACAAAAATAAATTAAATTTATTTTTAAAATATTGGGGTAAAACAAAAATTTTTTCAAAAATCTTATCGTATATAGACAAACGATAGCTCATATGAAAGTACATTTTTAACTGATAATAAAAATGGTAAGTCGAATTAATATACTTCAATTACCCCAAAGTTATAATCCCTCGAAGAAAATAAAAAAATAAATTAAATTTATTTTTAAAATATTGGGGTAAAACAAAAATTTTTTCAAAAATCTTATCGTATATAGACAAACGATAGCTCATATGAAAGTACATTTTTAACTGATAATAAAAATGGTAAGTCGAATTAATATACTTCAATTACCCCAAAGTTATAATCCCTCGAAGAAAATACAAAAATAAATTAAATTTATTTTTAAAATATTGGGGTAAAACAAAAATTTTTTCAAAAATCTTATCGTATATAGACAAACGATAGCTCATATGAAAGTACATTTTTAACTGATAATAAAAATGTTAAGTCGAATTGATATACTTCAATTACCCCAAAGTTATAATCCCTCGAAGAAAATACAAAAATAAATTAAATTTATTTTTAAAATATTGGGGTAAAACAAAAATTTTTTCAAAAATCTTATCGTATATAGACAAACGATAGCTCATATGAAAGTACATTTTTAACTGATAATAAAAATGTTAAGTCGAATTGATATACTTCAATTACCCCAAAGTTATAATCCCTCGAAGAAAATACAAAAATAAATTAAATTTATTTTTAAAATATTGGGGTAAAACAAAAATTTTTTCAAAAATCTTATCGTATATAGACAAACGATAGCTCATATGAAAGTACATTTTTAACTGATAATAAAAATGTTAAGTCGAATTGATATACTTCAATTACCCCAAAGTTATAATCCCTCGAAGAAAATACAAAAATAAATTAAATTTATTTTTAAAATATTGGGGTAAAACAAAAATTTTTTCAAAAATCTTATCGTATATAGACAAACGATAGCTCATATGAAAGTACATTTTTAACTGATAATAAAAATGTTAAGTCGAATTGATATACTTCAATTACCCCAAAGTTATAATCCCTCGAAGAAAATACAAAAATAAATTAAATTTATTTTTAAAATATTGGGGTAAAACAAAAATTTTTTCAAAAATCTTATCGTATATAGACAAACGATAGCTCATATGAAAGTACATTTTTAACTGATAATAAAAATGTTAAGTCGAATTGATATACTTCAATTACCCCAAAGTTATAATCCCTCGAAGAAAATAAAAAAATAAATTAAATTTATTTTTAAAATATTGGGGTAAAACAAAAATTTTTTCAAAAATCTTATCGTATACAGACAAACGATAGCTCATATGAAAGTACATTTTTAACTGATAATAAAAATGGTAAGTCGAATTAATATACTTCAATTACCCCAAAGTTATAATCCCTCGAAGAAAATAAAAAAATAAATTAAATTTATTTTTAAAATATTGGGGTAAAACAAAAATTTTTTCAAAAATCTTATCGTATATAGACAAACGATAGCTCATATGAAAGTACATTTTTAACTGATAATAAAAATGTTAAGTCGAATTGATATACTTCAATTACCCCAAAGTTATAATCCCTCGAAGAAAATAAAAAAATAAATTAAATTTATTTTTAAAATATTGGGGTAAAACAAAAATTTTTTCAAAAATCTTATCGTATATAGACAAACGATAGCTCATATGAAAGTACATTTTTAACTGATAATAAAAATGGTAAGTCGAATTAATATACTTCAATTACCCCAAAGTTATAATCCCTCGAAGAAAATAAAAAAATAAATTAAATTTATTTTTAAAATATTGGGGTAAAACAAAAATTTTTTCAAAAATCTTATCGTATATAGACAAACGATAGCTCATATGAAAGTACATTTTTAACTGATAATAAAAATGTTAAGTCGAATTGATATACTTCAATTACCCCAAAGTTATAATCCCTCGAAGAAAATACAAAAATAAATTAAATTTATTTTTAAAATATTGGGGTAAAACAAAAATTTTTTCAAAAATCTTATCGTATATAGACAAACGATAGCTCATTTGAAAGTACATTTTTAACTGATAATAAAAATGGTAAGTCGAATTAATATACTTCCATTACCCCAAAGTTATAATCCCTCGAAGAAAATACAAAAATAAATTAAATTTATTTTTAAAATATTGGGGTAAAACAAAAATTTTTTCAAAAATCTTATCGTATATAGACAAACGATAGCTCATTTGAAAGTACATTTTTAACTGATAATAAAAATGGTAAGTCGAATTAATATACTTCCATTACCCCAAAGTTATAATCCCTCGAAGAAAATACAAAAATAAATTAAATTTATTTTTAAAATATTGGGGTAAAACAAAAATTTTTTCAAAAATCTTATCGTATATAGACAAACGATAGCTCATATGAAAGTACATTTTTAACTGATAATAAAAATGGTAAGTCGAATTAATATACTTCAATTACCCCAAAGTTATAATCCCTCGAAGAAAATACAAAAATAAATTAAATTTATTTTTAAAATATTGGGGTAAAACAAAAATTTTTTCAAAAATCTTATCGTATATAGACAAACGATAGCTCATTTGAAAGTACATTTTTAACTGATAATAAAAATGGTAAGTCGAATTAATATACTTCCATTACCCCAAAGTTATAATCCCTCGAAGAAAATACAAAAATAAATTAAATTTATTTTTAAAATATTGGGGTAAAACAAAAATTTTTTCAAAAATCTTATCGTATATAGACAAACGATAGCTCATTTGAAAGTACATTTTTAACTGATAATAAAAATGGTAAGTCGAATTAATATACTTCCATTACCCCAAAGTTATAATCCCTCGAAGAAAATACAAAAATAAATTAAATTTATTTTTAAAATATTGGGGTAAAACAAAAATTTTTTCAAAAATCTTATCGTATATAGACAAACGATAGCTCATTTGAAAGTACATTTTTAACTGATAATAAAAATGGTAAGTCGAATTAATATACTTCCATTACCCCAAAGTTATAATCCCTCGAAGAAAATACAAAAATAAATAAAATTTATTTTTAAAATATTGGGGTAAAACAAAAATTTTTTCAAAAATCTTATCGTATATAGACAAACGATAGCTCATTTGAAAGTACATTTTTAACTGATAATAAAAATGGTAAGTCGAATTAATATACTTCCATCACCCCAAAGTTATAATCCCTCGAAGAAAATACAAAAATAAATTAAATTTATTTTTAAAATATTGGGGTAAAACAAAAATTTTTTCAAAAATCTTATCGTATATAGACAAACGATAGCTCATTTGAAAGTACATTTTTAACTGATAATAAAAATGGTAAGTCGAATTAATATACTTCCATTACCCCAAAGTTATAATCCCTCGAAGAAAATACAAAAATAAATTAAATTTATTTTTAAAATATTGGGGTAAAACAAAAATTTTTTCAAAAATCTTATCGTATATAGACAAACGATAGCTCATATGAAAGTACATTTTTAACTGATAATAAAAATGTTAAGTCGAATTGATATACTTCAATTACCCCAAAGTTATAATCCCTCGAAGAAAATAAAAAAATAAATTAAATTTATTTTTAAAATATTGGGGTAAAACAAAAATTTTTTCAAAAATCTTATCGTATACAGACAAACGATAGCTCATATGAAAGTACATTTTTAACTGATAATAAAAATGGTAAGTCGAATTAATATACTTCAATTACCCCAAAGTTATAATCCCTCGAAGAAAATAAAAAAATAAATTAAATTTATTTTTAAAATATTGGGGTAAAACAAAAATTTTTTCAAAAATCTTATCGTATATAGACAAACGATAGCTCATATGAAAGTACATTTTTAACTGATAATAAAAATGTTAAGTCGAATTGATATACTTCAATTACCCCAAAGTTATAATCCCTCGAAGAAAATAAAAAAATAAATTAAATTTATTTTTAAAATATTGGGGTAAAACAAAAATTTTTTCAAAAATCTTATCGTATATAGACAAACGATAGCTCATATGAAAGTACATTTTTAACTGATAATAAAAATGGTAAGTCGAATTAATATACTTCAATTACCCCAAAGTTATAATCCCTCGAAGAAAATAAAAAAATAAATTAAATTTATTTTTAAAATATTGGGGTAAAACAAAAATTTTTTCAAAAATCTTATCGTATATAGACAAACGATAGCTCATATGAAAGTACATTTTTAACTGATAATAAAAATGTTAAGTCGAATTGATATACTTCAATTACCCCAAAGTTATAATCCCTCGAAGAAAATACAAAAATAAATTAAATTTATTTTTAAAATATTGGGGTAAAACAAAAATTTTTTCAAAAATCTTATCGTATATAGACAAACGATAGCTCATTTGAAAGTACATTTTTAACTGATAATAAAAATGGTAAGTCGAATTAATATACTTCCATTACCCCAAAGTTATAATCCCTCGAAGAAAATACAAAAATAAATTAAATTTATTTTTAAAATATTGGGGTAAAACAAAAATTTTTTCAAAAATCTTATCGTATATAGACAAACGATAGCTCATTTGAAAGTACATTTTTAACTGATAATAAAAATGGTAAGTCGAATTAATATACTTCCATTACCCCAAAGTTATAATCCCTCGAAGAAAATACAAAAATAAATTAAATTTATTTTTAAAATATTGGGGTAAAACAAAAATTTTTTCAAAAATCTTATCGTATATAGACAAACGATAGCTCATATGAAAGTACATTTTTAACTGATAATAAAAATGGTAAGTCGAATTAATATACTTCAATTACCCCAAAGTTATAATCCCTCGAAGAAAATACAAAAATAAATTAAATTTATTTTTAAAATATTGGGGTAAAACAAAAATTTTTTCAAAAATCTTATCGTATATAGACAAACGATAGCTCATTTGAAAGTACATTTTTAACTGATAATAAAAATGGTAAGTCGAATTAATATACTTCCATTACCCCAAAGTTATAATCCCTCGAAGAAAATACAAAAATAAATTAAATTTATTTTTAAAATATTGGGGTAAAACAAAAATTTTTTCAAAAATCTTATCGTATATAGACAAACGATAGCTCATTTGAAAGTACATTTTTAACTGATAATAAAAATGGTAAGTCGAATTAATATACTTCCATTACCCCAAAGTTATAATCCCTCGAAGAAAATACAAAAATAAATTAAATTTATTTTTAAAATATTGGGGTAAAACAAAAATTTTTTCAAAAATCTTATCGTATATAGACAAACGATAGCTCATTTGAAAGTACATTTTTAACTGATAATAAAAATGGTAAGTCGAATTAATATACTTCCATTACCCCAAAGTTATAATCCCTCGAAGAAAATACAAAAATAAATTAAATTTATTTTTAAAATATTGGGGTAAAACAAAAATTTTTTCAAAAATCTTATCGTATATAGACAAACGATAGCTCATTTGAAAGTACATTTTTAACTGATAATAAAAATGGTAAGTCGAATTAATATACTTCCATTACCCCAAAGTTATAATCCCTCGAAGAAAATACAAAAATAAATTAAATTTATTTTTAAAATATTGGGGTAAAACAAAAATTTTTTCAAAAATCTTATCGTATATAGACAAACGATAGCTCATTTGAAAGTACATTTTTAACTGATAATAAAAATGGTAAGTCGAATTAATATACTTCCATTACCCCAAAGTTATAATCCCTCGAAGAAAATACAAAAATAAATTAAATTTATTTTTAAAATATTGGGGTAAAACAAAAATTTTTTCAAAAATCTTATCGTATATAGACAAACGATAGCTCATTTGAAAGTACATTTTTAACTGATAATAAAAATGGTAAGTCGAATTAATATACTTCCATTACCCCAAAGTTATAATCCCTCGAAGAAAATACAAAAATAAATTAAATTTATTTTTAAAATATTGGGGTAAAACAAAAATTTTTTCAAAAATCTTATCGTATATAGACAAACGATAGCTCATTTGAAAGTACATTTTTAACTGATAATAAAAATGGTAAGTCGAATTAATATACTTCCATTACCCCAAAGTTATAATCCCTCGAAGAAAATACAAAAATAAATTAAATTTATTTTTAAAATATTGGGGTAAAACAAAAATTTTTTCAAAAATCTTATCGTATATAGACAAACGATAGCTCATTTGAAAGTACATTTTTAACTGATAATAAAAATGTTAAGTCGAATTAATATACTTCCATTACCCCAAAGTTATAATCCCTCGAAGAAAATACAAAAATAAATTAAATTTATTTTTAAAATATTGGGGTAAAACAAAAATTTTTTCAAAAATCTTATCGTATATAGACAAACGATAGCTCATTTGAAAGTACATTTTTAACTGATAATAAAAATGGTAAGTCGAATTAATATACTTCCATTACCCCAAAGTTATAATCCCTCGAAGAAAATACAAAAATAAATTAAATTTATTTTTAAAATATTGGGGTAAAACAAAAATTTTTTCAAAAATCTTATCGTATATAGACAAACGATAGCTCATTTGAAAGTACATTTTTAACTGATAATAAAACTGTTAAGTCGAATTAATATACTTCCATTACCCCAAAGTTATAATCCCTCGAAGAAAATACAAAAATAAATTAAATTTATTTTTAAAATATTGGGGTAAAACAAAAATTTTTTCAAAAATCTTATCGTATATAGACAAACGATAGCTCATTTGAAAGTACATTTTTAACTGATAATAAAAATGTTAAGTCGAATTAATATACTTCCATTACCCCAAAGTTATAATCCCTCGAAGAAAATACAAAAATAAATTAAATTTATTTTTAAAATATTGGGGTAAAACAAAAATTTTTTCAAAAATCTTATCGTATATAGACAAACGATAGCTCATTTGAAAGTACATTTTTAACTGATAATAAAAATGTTAAGTCGAATTAATATACTTCCATTACCCCAAAGTTATAATCCCTCGAAGAAAATACAAAAATAAATTAAATTTATTTTTAAAATATTGGGGTAAAACAAAAATTTTTTCAAAAATCTTATCGTATATAGACAAACGATAGCTCATTTGAAAGTACATTTTTAACTGATAATAAAAATGTTAAGTCGAATTAATATACTTCCATTACCCCAAAGTTATAATCCCTCGAAGAAAATACAAAAATAAATTAAATTTATTTTTAAAATATTGGGGTAAAACAAAAATTTTTTCAAAAATCTTATCGTATATAGACAAACGATAGCTCATTTGAAAGTACATTTTTAACTGATAATAAAAATGGTAAGTCGAATTAATATACTTCCATTACCCCAAAGTTATAATCCCTCGAAGAAAATACAAAAATAAATTAAATTTATTTTTAAAATATTGGGGTAAAACAAAAATTTTTTCAAAAATCTTATCGTATATAGACAAACGATAGCTCATTTGAAAGTACATTTTTAACTGATAATAAAAATGTTAAGTCGAATTAATATACTTCCATTACCCCAAAGTTATAATCCCTCGAAGAAAATACAAAAATAAATTAAATTTATTTTTAAAATATTGGGGTAAAACAAAAATTTTTTCAAAAATCTTATCGTATATAGACAAACGATAGCTCATTTGAAAGTACATTTTTAACTGATAATAAAAATGGTAAGTCGAATTAATATACTTCCATTACCCCAAAGTTATAATCCCTCGAAGAAAATACAAAAATAAATTAAATTTATTTTTAAAATATTGGGGTAAAACAAAAATTTTTTCAAAAATCTTATCGTATATAGACAAACGATAGCTCATTTGAAAGTACATTTTTAACTGATAATAAAAATGTTAAGTCGAATTAATATACTTCCATTACCCCAAAGTTATAATCCCTCGAAGAAAATACAAAAATAAATTAAATTTATTTTTAAAATATTGGGGTAAAACAAAAATTTTTTCAAAAATCTTATCGTATATAGACAAACGATAGCTCATTTGAAAGTACATTTTTAACTGATAATAAAAATGTTAAGTCGAATTAATATACTTCCATTACCCCAAAGTTATAATCCCTCGAAGAAAATACAAAAATAAATTAAATTTATTTTTAAAATATTGGGGTAAAACAAAAATTTTTTCAAAAATCTTATCGTATATAGACAAACGATAGCTCATTTGAAAGTACATTTTTAACTGATAATAAAAATGGTAAGTCGAATTAATATACTTCCATTACCCCAAAGTTATAATCCCTCGAAGAAAATACAAAAATAAATTAAATTTATTTTTAAAATATTGGGGTAAAACAAAAATTTTTTCAAAAATCTTATCGTATATAGACAAACGATAGCTCATTTGAAAGTACATTTTTAACTGATAATAAAAATGGTAAGTCGAATTAATATACTTCCATTACCCCAAAGTTATAATCCCTCGAAGAAAATACAAAAATAAATTAAATTTATTTTTAAAATATTGGGGTAAAACAAAAATTTTTTCAAAAATCTTATCGTATATAGACAAACGATAGCTCATTTGAAAGTACATTTTTAACTGATAATAAAAATGGTAAGTCGAATTAATATACTTCCATTACCCCAAAGTTATAATCCCTCGAAGAAAATACAAAAATAAATTAAATTTATTTTTAAAATATTGGGGTAAAACAAAAATTTTTTCAAAAATCTTATCGTATATAGACAAACGATAGCTCATTTGAAAGTACATTTTTAACTGATAATAAAAATGGTAAGTCGAATTAATATACTTCCATTACCCCAAAGTTATAATCCCTCGAAGAAAATACAAAAATAAATTAAATTTATTTTTAAAATATTGGGGTAAAACAAAAATTTTTTCAAAAATCTTATCGTATATAGACAAACGATAGCTCATTTGAAAGTACATTTTTAACTGATAATAAAAATGGTAAGTCGAATTAATATACTTCCATTACCCCAAAGTTATAATCCCTCGAAGAAAATACAAAAATAAATTAAATTTATTTTTAAAATATTGGGGTAAAACAAAAATTTTTTCAAAAATCTTATCGTATATAGACAAACGATAGCTCATTTGAAAGTACATTTTTAACTGATAATAAAAATGGTAAGTCGAATTAATATACTTCCATTACCCCAAAGTTATAATCCCTCGAAGAAAATACAAAAATAAATTAAATTTATTTTTAAAATATTGGGGTAAAACAAAAATTTTTTCAAAAATCTTATCGTATATAGACAAACGATAGCTCATTTGAAAGTACATTTTTAACTGATAATAAAAATGTTAAGTCGAATTAATATACTTCCATTACCCCAAAGTTATAATCCCTCGAAGAAAATACAAAAATAAATTAAATTTATTTTTAAAATATTGGGGTAAAACAAAAATTTTTTCAAAAATCTTATCGTATATAGACAAACGATAGCTCATTTGAAAGTACATTTTTAACTGATAATAAAAATGTTAAGTCGAATTAATATACTTCCATTACCCCAAAGTTATAATCCCTCGAAGAAAATACAAAAATAAATTAAATTTATTTTTAAAATATTGGGGTAAAACAAAAATTTTTTCAAAAATCTTATCGTATATAGACAAACGATAGCTCATTTGAAAGTACATTTTTAACTGATAATAAAAATGGTAAGTCGAATTAATATACTTCCATTACCCCAAAGTTATAATCCCTCGAAGAAAATACAAAAATAAATTAAATTTATTTTTAAAATATTGGGGTAAAACAAAAATTTTTTCAAAAATCTTATCGTATATAGACAAACGATAGCTCATTTGAAAGTACATTTTTAACTGATAATAAAAATGTTAAGTCGAATTAATATACTTCCATTACCCCAAAGTTATAATCCCTCGAAGAAAATACAAAAATAAATTAAATTTATTTTTAAAATATTGGGGTAAAACAAAAATTTTTTCAAAAATCTTATCGTATATAGACAAACGATAGCTCATTTGAAAGTACATTTTTAACTGATAATAAAAATGGTAAGTCGAATTAATATACTTCCATTACCCCAAAGTTATAATCCCTCGAAGAAAATACAAAAATAAATTAAATTTATTTTTAAAATATTGGGGTAAAACAAAAATTTTTTCAAAAATCTTATCGTATATAGACAAACGATAGCTCATTTGAAAGTACATTTTTAACTGATAATAAAAATGTTAAGTCGAATTAATATACTTCCATTACCCCAAAGTTATAATCCCTCGAAGAAAATACAAAAATAAATTAAATTTATTTTTAAAATATTGGGGTAAAACAAAAATTTTTTCAAAAATCTTATCGTATATAGACAAACGATAGCTCATTTGAAAGTACATTTTTAACTGATAATAAAAATG
This sequence comes from Meloidogyne enterolobii, assembly GCA_963681835.1. NCBI lineage: Eukaryota > Metazoa > Nematoda > Chromadorea > Rhabditida > Meloidogynidae > Meloidogyne > Meloidogyne enterolobii. The sequence continues at coordinate 19,311 of CAVMJV010000242.1, forward strand.
TTAAGTCGAATTAATATACTTCCATTACCCCAAAGTTATAATCCCTCGAAGAAAATACAAAAATAAATTAAATTTATTTTTAAAATATTGGGGTAAAACAAAAATTTTTTCAAAAATCTTATCGTATATAGACAAACGATAGCTCATTTGAAAGTACATTTTTAACTGATAATAAAAATGTTAAGTCGAATTAATATACTTCCATTACCCCAAAGTTATAATCTCTCGAAGAAAATACAAAAATAAATTAAATTTATTTTTAAAATATTGGGGTAAAACAAAAATTTTTTCAAAAATCTTATCGTATATAGACAAACGATAGCTCATTTGAAAGTACATTTTTAACTGATAATAAAAATGGTAAGTCGAATTAATATACTTCCATTACCCCAAAGTTATAATCCCTCGAAGAAAATACAAAAATAAATTAAATTTATTTTTAAAATATTGGGGTAAAACAAAAATTTTTTCAAAAATCTTATCGTATATAGACAAACGATAGCTCATTTGAAAGTACATTTTTAACTGATAATAAAAATGGTAAGTCGAATTAATATACTTCCATTACCCCAAAGTTATAATCCCTCGAAGAAAATACAAAAATAAATTAAATTTATTTTTAAAATATTGGGGTAAAACAAAAATTTTTTCAAAAATCTTATCGTATATAGACAAACGATAGCTCATTTGAAAGTACATTTTTAACTGATAATAAAAATGTTAAGTCGAATTGATATACTTCAATTACCCCAAAGTTATAATCCCTCGAAGAAAATACAAAAATAAATTAAATTTATTTTTAAAATATTGGGGTAAAACAAAAATTTTTTCAAAAATCTTATCGTATATAGACAAATGATAGCTCATTTGAAAGTACATTTTTAACTGATAATAAAAATGGAAAGCCGAATTGATATACTTCAATTACCCCAAAGTTATAATCCCTTGAAGAAAATACAAAAATAAATTAAATTTATTTTTAAAATATTGGGGTAAAACAAAAATTTTTTCAAAAATCTTATCGTATATAGACAAATGATAGCTCATTTGAAAGTACATTTTTAACTGATAATAAAAATGGAAAGCCGAATTGATATACTTCAATTACCCCAAAGTTATAATCCCTTGAAGAAAATACAAAAATAAATTAAATTTATTTTTAAAATATTGGGGTAAAACAAAAATTTTTTCAAAAATCTTATCGTATATAGACAAATGATAGCTCATTTGAAAGTACATTTTTAACTGATAATAAAAATGGAAAGCCGAATTGATATACTTCAATTACCCCAAAGTTATAATCCCTTGAAGAAAATACAAAAATAAATTAAATTTATTTTTAAAATATTGGGGTAAAACAAAAATTTTTTCAAAAATCTTATCGTATATAGACAAACGATAGCTCATTTGAAAGTACATTTTTAACTGATAATAAAAATGGTAAGTCGAATTAATATACTTCCATTACCCCAAAGTTATAATCCCTCGAAGAAAATACAAAAATAAATTAAATTTATTTTTAAAATATTGGGGTAAAACAAAAATTTTTTCAAAAATCTTATCGTATATAGACAAACGATAGCTCATTTGAAAGTACATTTTTAACTGATAATAAAAATGGTAAGTCGAATTAATATACTTCCATTACCCCAAAGTTATAATCCCTCGAAGAAAATACAAAAATAAATTAAATTTATTTTTAAAATATTGGGGTAAAACAAAAATTTTTTCAAAAATCTTATCGTATATAGACAAACGATAGCTCATTTGAAAGTACATTTTTAACTGATAATAAAAATGTTAAGTCGAATTGATATACTTCAATTACCCCAAAGTTATAATCCCTCGAAGAAAATACAAAAATAAATTAAATTTATTTTTAAAATATTGGGGTAAAACAAAAATTTTTTCAAAAATCTTATCGTATATAGACAAATGATAGCTCATTTGAAAGTACATTTTTAACTGATAATAAAAATGGAAAGCCGAATTGATATACTTCAATTACCCCAAAGTTATAATCCCTTGAAGAAAATACAAAAATAAATTAAATTTATTTTTAAAATATTGGGGTAAAACAAAAATTTTTTCAAAAATCTTATCGTATATAGACAAATGATAGCTCATTTGAAAGTACATTTTTAACTGATAATAAAAATGGAAAGCCGAATTGATATACTTCAATTACCCCAAAGTTATAATCCCTTGAAGAAAATACAAAAATAAATTAAATTTATTTTTAAAATATTGGGGTAAAACAAAAATTTTTTCAAAAATCTTATCGTATATAGACAAATGATAGCTCATTTGAAAGTACATTTTTAACTGATAATAAAAATGGAAAGCCGAATTGATATACTTCAATTACCCCAAAGTTATAATCCCTTGAAGAAAATACAAAAATAAATTAAATTTATTTTTAAAATATTGGGGTAAAACAAAAATTTTTTCAAAAATCTTATCGTATATAGACAAATGATAGCTCATTTGAAAGTACATTTTTAACTGATAATAAAAATGGAAAGCCGAATTGATATACTTCAATTACCCCAAAGTTATAATCCCTTGAAGAAAATACAAAAATAAATTAAATTTATTTTTAAAATATTGGGGTAAAACAAAAATTTTTTCAAAAATCTTATCGTATATAGACAAATGATAGCTCATTTGAAAGTACATTTTTAACTGATAATAAAAATGGAAAGCCGAATTGATATACTTCAATTACCCCAAAGTTATAATCCCTTGAAGAAAATACAAAAATAAATTAAATTTATTTTTAAAATATTGGGGTAAAACAAAAATTTTTTCAAAAATCTTATCGTATATAGACAAATGATAGCTCATTTGAAAGTACATTTTTAACTGATAATAAAAATGGAAAGCCGAATTGATATACTTCAATTACCCCAAAGTTATAATCCCTTGAAGAAAATACAAAAATAAATTAAATTTATTTTTAAAATATTGGGGTAAAACAAAAATTTTTTCAAAAATCTTATCGTATATAGACAAATGATAGCTCATTTGAAAGTACATTTTTAACTGATAATAAAAATGGAAAGCCGAATTGATATACTTCAATTACCCCAAAGTTATAATCCCTCGAAGAAAATACAAAAATAAATTAAATTTATTTTTAAAATATTGGGGTAAAACAAAAATTTTTTCAAAAATCTTATCGTATATTGACAAACGATAGCTCATTTGAAAGTACATTTTTAACTGATAATAAAAATGGAAAGCCGAATTGATATACTTCAATTACCCCAAAGTTATAATCCCTTGAAGAAAATACAAAAATAAATTAAATTTATTTTTAAAATATTGGGGTAAAACAAAAATTTTTTCAAAAATCTTATCGTATATAGACAAATGATAGCTCATTTGAAAGTACATTTTTAACTGATAATAAAAATGGAAAGCCGAATTGATATACTTCAATTACCCCAAAGTTATAATCCCTTGAAGAAAATACAAAAATAAATTAAATTTATTTTTAAAATATTGGGGTAAAACAAAAATTTTTTCAAAAATCTTATCGTATATAGACAAATGATAGCTCATTTGAAAGTACATTTTTAACTGATAATAAAAATGGAAAGCCGAATTGATATACTTCAATTACCCCAAAGTTATAATCCCTTGAAGAAAATACAAAAATAAATTAAATTTATTTTTAAAATATTGGGGTAAAACAAAAATTTTTTCAAAAATCTTATCGTATATAGACAAATGATAGCTCATTTGAAAGTACATTTTTAACTGATAATAAAAATGGAAAGCCGAATTGATATACTTCAATTACCCCAAAGTTATAATCCCTCGAAGAAAATACAAAAATAAATTAAATTTATTTTTAAAATATTGGGGTAAAACAAAAATTTTTTCAAAAATCTTATCGTATATAGACAAACGATAGCTCATATGAAAGTACATTTTTAACTGATAATAAAAATGGAAAGCCGAATTGATATACTTCAATTACCCCAAAGTTATAATCCCTTGAAGAAAATACAAAAATAAATTAAATTTATTTTTAAAATATTGGGGTAAAACAAAAAATTTTTTCAAAAATCTTATCGTATATAGACAAACGATAGCTCATATGAAAGTACATTTTTAACTGATAATAAAAATGGAAAGCCGAATTGATATACTTCAATTACCCCAAAGTTATAATCCCTTGAAGAAAATACAAAAATAAATTAAATTTATTTTTAAAATATTGGGGTAAAACAAAAATTTTTTCAAAAATCTTATCGTATATAGACAAACGATAGCTCATATGAAAGTACATTTTTAACTGATAATAAAAATGGAAAGCCGAATTGATATACTTCAATTACCCCAAAGTTATAATCCCTTGAAGAAAATACAAAAATAAATTAAATTTATTTTTAAAATATTGGGGTAAAACAAAAATTTTTTCAAAAATCTTATCGTATATAGACAAATGATAGCTCATTTGAAAGTACATTTTTAACTGATAATAAAAATGGAAAGCCGAATTGATATACTTCAATTACCCCAAAGTTATAATCCCTCGAAGAAAATACAAAAATAAATTAAATTTATTTTTAAAATATTGGGGTAAAACAAAAATTTTTTCAAAAATCTTATCGTATATAGACAAACGATAGCTCATATGAAAGTACATTTTTAACTGATAATAAAAATGGAAAGCCGAATTGATATACTTCAATTACCCCAAAGTTATAATCCCTTGAAGAAAATACAAAAATAAATTAAATTTATTTTTAAAATATTGGGGTAAAACAAAAATTTTTTCAAAAATCTTATCGTATATAGACAAATGATAGCTCATTTGAAAGTACATTTTTAACTGATAATAAAAATGGAAAGCCGAATTGATATACTTCAATTACCCCAAAGTTATAATCCCTCGAAGAAAATACAAAAATAAATTAAATTTATTTTTAAAATATTGGGGTAAAACAAAAATTTTTTCAAAAATCTTATCGTATATAGACAAACGATAGCTCATATGAAAGTACATTTTTAACTGATAATAAAAATGGAAAGCCGAATTGATATACTTCAATTACCCCAAAGTTATAATCCCTTGAAGAAAATACAAAAATAAATTAAATTTATTTTTAAAATATTGGGGTAAAACAAAAATTTTTTCAAAAATCTTATCGTATATAGACAAATGATAGCTCATTTGAAAGTACATTTTTAACTGATAATAAAAATGGAAAGCCGAATTGATATACTTCAATTACCCCAAAGTTATAATCCCTCGAAGAAAATACAAAAATAAATTAAATTTATTTTTAAAATATTGGGGTAAAACAAAAATTTTTTCAAAAATCTTATCGTATATAGACAAACGATAGCTCATATGAAAGTACATTTTTAACTGATAATAAAAATGGAAAGCCGAATTGATATACTTCAATTACCCCAAAGTTATAATCCCTTGAAGAAAATACAAAAATAAATTAAATTTATTTTTAAAATATTGGGGTAAAACAAAAATTTTTTCAAAAATCTTATCGTATATAGACAAACGATAGCTCATATGAAAGTACATTTTTAACTGATAATAAAAATGGAAAGCCGAATTGATATACTTCAATTACCCCAAAGTTATAATCCCTTGAAGAAAATACAAAAATAAATTAAATTTATTTTTAAAATATTGGGGTAAAACAAAAATTTTTTCAAAAATCTTATCGTATATAGACAAATGATAGCTCATTTGAAAGTACATTTTTAACTGATAATAAAAATGGAAAGCCGAATTGATATACTTCAATTACCCCAAAGTTATAATCCCTCGAAGAAAATACAAAAATAAATTAAATTTATTTTTAAAATATTGGGGTAAAACAAAAATTTTTTCAAAAATCTTATCGTATATAGACAAACGATAGCTCATATGAAAGTACATTTTTAACTGATAATAAAAATGGAAAGCCGAATTGATATACTTCAATTACCCCAAAGTTATAATCCCTTGAAGAAAATACAAAAATAAATTAAATTTATTTTTAAAATATTGGGGTAAAACAAAAATTTTTTCAAAAATCTTATCGTATATAGACAAATGATAGCTCATTTGAAAGTACATTTTTAACTGATAATAAAAATGGAAAGCCGAATTGATATACTTCAATTACCCCAAAGTTATAATCCCTCGAAGAAAATACAAAAATAAATTAAATTTATTTTTAAAATATTGGGGTAAAACAAAAATTTTTTCAAAAATCTTATCGTATATAGACAAACGATAGCTCATATGAAAGTACATTTTTAACTGATAATAAAAATGGAAAGCCGAATTGATATACTTCAATTACCCCAAAGTTATAATCCCTTGAAGAAAATACAAAAATAAATTAAATTTATTTTTAAAATATTGGGGTAAAACAAAAATTTTTTCAAAAATCTTATCGTATATAGACAAACGATAGCTCATATGAAAGTACATTTTTAACTGATAATAAAAATGGAAAGCCGAATTGATATACTTCAATTACCCCAAAGTTATAATCCCTTGAAGAAAATACAAAAATAAATTAAATTTATTTTTAAAATATTGGGGTAAAACAAAAATTTTTTCAAAAATCTTATCGTATATAGACAAATGATAGCTCATTTGAAAGTACATTTTTAACTGATAATAAAAATGGAAAGCCGAATTGATATACTTCAATTACCCCAAAGTTATAATCCCTTGAAGAAAATACAAAAATAAATTAAATTTATTTTTAAAATATTGGGGTAAAACAAAAATTTTTTCAAAAATCTTATCGTATATAGACAAATGATAGCTCATTTGAAAGTACATTTTTAACTGATAATAAAAATGGAAAGCCGAATTGATATACTTCAATTACCCCAAAGTTATAATCCCTCGAAGAAAATACAAAAATAAATTAAATTTATTTTTAAAATATTGGGGTAAAACAAAAATTTTTTCAAAAATCTTATCGTATATAGACAAACGATAGCTCATATGAAAGTACATTTTTAACTGATAATAAAAATGGAAAGCCGAATTGATATACTTCAATTACCCCAAAGTTATAATCCCTTGAAGAAAATACAAAAATAAATTAAATTTATTTTTAAAATATTGGGGTAAAACAAAAATTTTTTCAAAAATCTTATCGTATATAGACAAATGATAGCTCATTTGAAAGTACATTTTTAACTGATAATAAAAATGGAAAGCCGAATTGATATACTTCAATTACCCCAAAGTTATAATTCCTCGAAGAAAATACAAAAATAAATTAAATTTATTTTTAAAATATTGGGGTAAAACAAAAATTTTTTCAAAAATCTTATCGTATATAGACAAACGATAGCTCATATGAAAGTACATTTTTAACTGATAATAAAAATGGAAAGCCGAATTGATATACTTCAATTACCCCAAAGTTATAATCCCTTGAAGAAAATACAAAAATAAATTAAATTTATTTTTAAAATATTGGGGTAAAACAAAAATTTTTTCAAAAATCTTATCGTATATAGACAAATGATAGCTCATTTGAAAGTACATTTTTAACTGATAATAAAAATGGAAAGCCGAATTGATATACTTCAATTACCCCAAAGTTATAATCCCTCGAAGAAAATACAAAAATAAATTAAATTTATTTTTAAAATATTGGGGTAAAACAAAAATTTTTTCAAAAATCTTATCGTATATAGACAAACGATAGCTCATATGAAAGTACATTTTTAACTGATAATAAAAATGGAAAGCCGAATTGATATACTTCAATTACCCCAAAGTTATAATCCCTTGAAGAAAATACAAAAATAAATTAAATTTATTTTTAAAATATTGGGGTAAAACAAAAATTTTTTCAAAAATCTTATCGTATATAGACAAACGATAGCTCATATGAAAGTACATTTTTAACTGATAATAAAAATGGAAAGCCGAATTGATATACTTCAATTACCCCAAAGTTATAATCCCTTGAAGAAAATACAAAAATAAATTAAATTTATTTTTAAAATATTGGGGTAAAACAAAAATTTTTTCAAAAATCTTATCGTATATAGACAAATGATAGCTCATTTGAAAGTACATTTTTAACTGATAATAAAAATGGAAAGCCGAATTGATATACTTCAATTACCCCAAAGTTATAATCCCTCGAAGAAAATACAAAAATAAATTAAATTTATTTTTAAAATATTGGGGTAAAACAAAAATTTTTTCAAAAATCTTATCGTATATAGACAAACGATAGCTCATATGAAAGTACATTTTTAACTGATAATAAAAATGGAAAGCCGAATTGATATACTTCAATTACCCCAAAGTTATAATCCCTTGAAGAAAATACAAAAATAAATTAAATTTATTTTTAAAATATTGGGGTAAAACAAAAATTTTTTCAAAAATCTTATCGTATATAGACAAATGATAGCTCATTTGAAAGTACATTTTTAACTGATAATAAAAATGGAAAGCCGAATTGATATACTTCAATTACCCCAAAGTTATAATCCCTCGAAAAAATACAAAAATAAATTAAATTTATTTTTAAAATATTGGGGTAAAACAAAAATTTTTTCAAAAATCTTATCGTATATAGACAAACGATAGCTCATATGAAAGTACATTTTTAACTGATAATAAAAATGGAAAGCCGAATTGATATACTTCAATTACCCCAAAGTTATAATCCCTTGAAGAAAATACAAAAATAAATTAAATTTATTTTTAAAATATTGGGGTAAAACAAAAATTTTTTCAAAAATCTTATCGTATATAGACAAACGATAGCTCATATGAAAGTACATTTTTAACTGATAATAAAAATGGAAAGCCGAATTGATATACTTCAATTACCCCAAAGTTATAATCCCTTGAAGAAAATACAAAAATAAATTAAATTTATTTTTAAAATATTGGGGTAAAACAAAAATTTTTTCAAAAATCTTATCGTATATAGACAAATGATAGCTCATTTGAAAGTACATTTTTAACTGATAATAAAAATGGAAAGCCGAATTGATATACTTCAATTACCCCAAAGTTATAATCCCTTGAAGAAAATACAAAAATAAATTAAATTTATTTTTAAAATATTGGGGTAAAACAAAAATTTTTTCAAAAATCTTATCGTATATAGACAAATGATAGCTCATTTGAAAGTACATTTTTAACTGATAATAAAAATGGAAAGCCGAATTGATATACTTCAATTACCCCAAAGTTATAATCCCTTGAAGAAAATACAAAAATAAATTAAATTTATTTTTAAAATATTGGGGTAAAACAAAAATTTTTTCAAAAATCTTATCGTATATAGACAAACGATAGCTCATATGAAAGTACATTTTTAACTGATAATAAAAATGGAAAGCCGAATTGATATACTTCAATTACCCCAAAGTTATAATCCCTTGAAGAAAATACAAAAATAAATTAAATTTATTTTTAAAATATTGGGGTAAAACAAAAATTTTTTCAAAAATCTTATCGTATATAGACAAATGATAGCTCATTTGAAAGTACATTTTTAACTGATAATAAAAATGGAAAGCCGAATTGATATACTTCAATTACCCCAAAGTTATAATCCCTTGAAGAAAATACAAAAATAAATTAAATTTATTTTTAAAATATTGGGGTAAAACAAAAATTTTTTCAAAAATCTTATCGTATATAGACAAATGATAGCTCATTTGAAAGTACATTTTTAACTGATAATAAAAATGGAAAGCCGAATTGATATACTTCAATTACCCCAAAGTTATAATCCCTTGAAGAAAATACAAAAATAAATTAAATTTATTTTTAAAATATTGGGGTAAAACAAAAATTTTTTCAAAAATCTTATCGTATATAGACAAATGATAGCTCATTTGAAAGTACATTTTTAACTGATAATAAAAATGGAAAGCCGAATTGATATACTTCAATTACCCCAAAGTTATAATCCCTTGAAGAAAATACAAAAATAAATTAAATTTATTTTTAAAATATTGGGGTAAAACAAAAATTTTTTCAAAAATCTTATCGTATATAGACAAATGATAGCTCATTTGAAAGTACATTTTTAACTGATAATAAAAATGGAAAGCCGAATTGATATACTTCAATTACCCCAAAGTTATAATCCCTTGAAGAAAATACAAAAATAAATTAAATTTATTTTTAAAATATTGGGGTAAAACAAAAATTTTTTCAAAAATCTTATCGTATATAGACAAATGATAGCTCATTTGAAAGTACATTTTTAACTGATAATAAAAATGGAAAGCCGAATTGATATACTTCAATTACCCCAAAGTTATAATCCCTTGAAGAAAATACAAAAATAAATTAAATTTATTTTTAAAATATTGGGGTAAAACAAAAATTTTTTCAAAAATCTTATCGTATATAGACAAACGATAGCTCATATGAAAGTACATTAAAAACTGTCCCTAAAAATGGTAAGTCGAATTAATATACTTCCATTACCCCAAAGTATAATCCCTCGAATAAAATCCCAAAATAAATTATATTTATTTTTAAAATATTGGGGTAAAACAAAAATTTTTTCTGAAATCTTATCGTATAGAGAGAAACGATAACTCTTATTAAAGTACATTAAAAACTGTCCCTAAAAATGGTGAGTCGAATTAATATACTTCCATTACCCCAAAGTTATAATCCCTCGAATAAAATCCCAAAATAAATTATATTTATTTTTAAAATATTGGGGTAAAACAAAAATTTTTTTGAAATCTTATCGTATAGAGAGAAACGATAGCTCTTATTAAAGTACATTAAAAACTGTCCCTAAAAATGGTGAGTCGAATTAATATACTTCCATTACCCCAAAGTTATAATCCCTCGAATAAAATCCCAAAATAAATTATATTTATTTTAAAATATTGGGGTAAAACAAAAATTTTTTTTGAAATCTTATCGTATAGAGAGAAACGATAGCTCTTATTAAAGTACATTAAAAACTGTCCCTAAAAATGGTGAGTCGAATTAATATACTTCCATTACCCCAAAGTTATAATTCCTCGAATAAAATCCCAAAATAAATTATATTTATTTTTAAAATATTGGGGTAAAACAAAAATTTTTTTTGAAATCTTATCGTATAGAGAGAAACGATAGCTCTTATTAAAGTACATTAAAAACTGTCCCTAAAAATGGTGAGTCGAATTAATATACTTCCATTACCCCAAAGTTATAATTCCTCGAATAAAATCCCAAAATAAATTATATTTATTTTTAAAATATTGGGGTAAAACAAAAATTTTTTTTGAAATCTTATCGTATAGAGAGAAACGATAGCTCTTATTAAAGTACATTAAAAACTGTCCCTAAAAATGGTGAGTCGAATTAATATACTTCCATTACCCCAAAGTTATAATTCCTCGAATAAAATCCCAAAATACCGTATTTCCTATATTAGAGCCCCATGGGGCTCTATTTTTCAACTATCCTCCAAGGTGGGGCTGTATTAAAGGGTGGGGCTCTAATTGAGGGTGGGGCTCTATTTTTCAACACTCTTTCGTGATAAAATCCCATTTATTAAATATCCATTGCAACTAGAGATAGGCTGGAGAGGTGGTCGTTAAAACCGAAAAATATCGAAAGAGAATCGAAATTTTCGATTTTCCACAAAAATTAAAACTTTATAAGCAATGAATAACAAAATAGTCGCAATAGTTCGAGAGTAAGATTACTAAGTATGAAATTCTGGTAGATTTTGACGGATTAAAGGAAATATTAGGGGACTAGTATTTGACATCGATGGATCAGAGGTATAAAAGTTGATTTTAAGGGATTATGGGGAACATATTAGGATTAAATTTATTAATTTAGGATTAAATTTTATTAATTTGTAAAAGGGATATTCTGGATTAGGAGGCATATGAAGCGATTTTGTTTGATGAGGCCTTGGAACAGGTTCCAGAACTGGAACTGAAGTAATTCAAAAAGCATTTCCAGAACTGGAACCGGTTCCAGAGAAATTGTGGAACTTCTCCTTCACTGATTATAAGCGAGATCCCTAATAGATCTCTAATAATCTCGCGAATTATCGTCAATTTTCTGGAGTGATTTGGAGAAATATAGGTGATATAAGAGTATTTGGACGGATATCGGGGTTATTTCCTCCTTTTCATCCCTATATCCCCATGATCCCTCCTCCTCCATGATCACAATATCACCAATATCCCCCTTTACTTCCTTAACTCTCGAAATACAGCTAAAAAGTTATTGGGGATATTTTTTCCTCCACTATTTTTAGTGGGGCTATATTTGGGGTGGGGCTCTAATTGAGGGTGGGGCTCTATTTTTCAACTATCCTCCAAAGTGGGGCTGTATTAGAGGGTGGGGCTCTAACAGAGGGTGGGGCTCTAATATAGGAAATACGGTAAATTATATTTATTTTTAAAATATTGGGGTAAAACAAAATTTTTTTTTGAAATCTTATCGTATAGAGAGAAAAGATAACTCTTATTAAAGTACATTAAAAACTGTCCCTAAAAATGGTGAGTCGAATTAATATACTTCCATTACCCCAAAGTTATAATCCCTCGAATAAAATCCCAAAATAAATTATATTTATTTTTAAAATATTGGGGTAAAACAAAAATTTTTTTGAAATCTTATCGTATAGAGAGAAACGATAGCTCTTATTAAAGTACATTAAAAACTGTCCCTAAAAATGGTGAGTCGAATTAATATACTTCCATTACCCCAAAGTTATAATCCCTCGAATAAAATCCCAAAATAAATTATATTTATTTTAAAATATTGGGGTAAAACAAAAATTTTTTTTGAAATCTTATCGTATAGAGAGAAACGATAGCTCTTATTAAAGTACATTAAAAACTGTCCCTAAAAATGGTGAGTCGAATTAATATACTTCCATTACCCCAAAGTTATAATCCCTCGAATAAAATCCCAAAATAAATTATATTTATTTTTAAAATATTGGGGTAAAACAAAAATTTTTTCTGAAATCTTATCGTATAGAGAGAAACGATAGCTCTTATTAAAGTACATTAAAAACTGTCCCTAAAAATGGTGAGTCGAATTAATATACTCCATTACCCCAAAGTTATAATCCCTCGAATAAAATCCCAAAATAAATTATATTTATTTTTAAAATATTGGGGTAAAACAAAAATTTTTTTTGAAATCTTATCGTATAGAGAGAAACGATAGCTCTTATTAAAGTACATTAAAAACTGTCCCTAAAAATGGTGAGTCGAATTAATATACTTCCATTACCCCAAAGTTATAATCCCTCGAATAAAATCCCAAAATATATTATATTTATTTTTAAATTATTGGGGTAAAACAAAAATTTTTTTTGAAATCTTATCGTATAGAGAGAAACGATAGCTCTTATTAAAGTACATTAAAAACTGTCCCTAAAAATGGTGAGTCGAATTAATATACTTCCATTACCCCAAAGTTATAATCCCTCGAATAAAATCCCAAAATAAATTATATTTATTTTTAAAATATTGGGGTAAAACAAAAATTTTTTTTGAAATCTTATCGTATAGAGAGAAACGATAGCTCTTATTAAAGTACATTAAAAACTGTCCCTAAAAATGGTGAGTCGAATTAATATACTTCCATTACCCCAAAGTTATAATCCCTCGAATAAAATCCCAAAATATATTATATTTATTTTTAAATTATTGGGGTAAAACAAAAATTTTTTTTGAAATCTTATCGTATAGAGAGAAACGATAGCTCTTATTAAAGTACATTAAAAACTGTCCCTAAAAATGGTGAGTCGAATTAATATACTTCCATTACCCCAAAGTTATAATCCCTCGAATAAAATCCCAAAATAAATTATATTTATTTTTAAAATATTGGGGTAAAACAAAAATTTTTTTTGAAATCTTATCGTATAGAGAGAAACGATAGCTCTTATTAAAGTACATTAAAAACTGTCCCTAAAAATGGTGAGTCGAATTAATATACTTCCATTACCCCAAAGTTATAATCCCTCGAATAAAATCCCAAAATATATTATATTTATTTTTAAATTATTGGGGTAAAACAAAAATTTTTTTTGAAATCTTATCGTATAGAGAGAAACGATAGCTCTTATTAAAGTACATTAAAAACTGTCCCTAAAAATGGTGAGTCGAATTAATATACTTCCATTACCCCAAAGTTATAATCCCTCGAATAAAATCCCAAAATAAATTATATTTATTTTTAAAATATTGGGGTAAAACAAAAATTTTTTTTGAAATCTTATCGTATAGAGAGAAACGATAGCTCTTATTAAAGTACATTAAAAACTGTCCCTAAAAATGGTGAGTCGAATTAATATACTTCCATTACCCCAAAGTTATAATCCCTCGAATAAAATCCCAAAATATATTATATTTATTTTTAAATTATTGGGGTAAAACAAAAATTTTTTTTGAAATCTTATCGTATAGAGAGAAACGATAGCTCTTATTAAAGTACATTAAAAACTGTCCCTAAAAATGGTGAGTCGAATTAATATACTTCCATTACCCCAAAGTTATAATCCCTCGAATAAAATCCCAAAATAAATTATATTTATTTTTAAAATATTGGGGTAAAACAAAAATTTTTTTTGAAATCTTATCGTATAGAGAGAAACGATAGCTCTTATTAAAGTACATTAAAAACTGTCCCTAAAAATGGTGAGTCGAATTAATATACTTCCATTACCCCAAAGTTATAATCCCTCGAATAAAATCCCAAAATAAATTATATTTATTTTTAAAATATTGGGGTAAAACAAAAATTTTTTTTGAAATCTTATCGTATAGAGAGAAACGATAGCTCTTATTAAAGTACATTAAAAACTGTCCCTAAAAATGGTGAGTCGAATTAATATACTTCCATTACCCCAAAGTTATAATCCCTCGAATAAAATCCCAAAATAAATTATATTTATTTTTAAAATATTGGGGTAAAACAAAAATTTTTTTTGAAATCTTATCGTATAGAGAGAAACGATAGCTCTTATTAAAGTACATTAAAAACTGTCCCTAATAATGGTGAGTCGAATTAATATACTTCCATTTCCCCAAAGTTATAATCCCTCGAATAAAATCCCAAAATAAATTATATTTATTTTTAAATTATTGGGGTAAAACAAAAATTTTTTTTGAAATCTTATCGTATAGAGAGAAACGATAGCTCTTATTAAAGTACATTAAAAACTGTCCCTAAAAATGGTGAGTCGAATTAATATACTTCCATTACCCCAAAGTTATAATCCCTCGAATAAAATCCCAAAATAAATTATATTTATTTTTAAAATATTGGGGTAAAACAAAAATTTTTTTTGAAATCTTATCGTATAGAGAGAAACGATAGCTCTTATTAAAGTACATTAAAAACTGTCCCTAAAAATGGTGAGTCGAATTAATATACTTCCATTACCCCAAAGTTATAATCCCTCGAATAAAATCCCAAAATAAATTATATTTATTTTTAAAATATTGGGGTAAAACAAAAATTTTTTTTGAAATCTTATCGTATAGAGAGAAACGATAGCTCTTATTAAAGTACATTAAAAACTGTCCCTAATAATGGTGAGTCGAATTAATATACTTCCATTTCCCCAAAGTTATAATCCCTCGAATAAAATCCCAAAATAAATTATATTTATTTTTAAAATATTGGGGTAAAACAAAAATTTTTTCTGAAATCTTATCGTATAGAGAAAAAGAATAGCTCTTATTAAAGTACATTAAAAACTGTAGCACCGGATGGTTCCTCACCTTTTGCCAAAAAATTTGAGAAAGAAATAGGTCGGGGAATTTTTAATGATGGATTTTATTTTTTTATTTATTGTCCACTTTGAAAATATCACTCAAAAAAAATAATCCAAAATTATTAATCCATAAATAACTTACTGTATATTAATAAGGTATAGTTCGTCTTGGTATATTAGATACTATATTTAATGGAGATTCGAATGGTATATCGTAATCCAATTCGAGATGATTACTTCATCGGGCAAATCCACTTTGAAAATATCACTCAAAAAAAAAATAACCCAAAATTATTAATCCATAAATAACTTACTGTATATTAATAAGGTATAGTTCGTCTTGGTATATTAGATACTATATTTAATGGAGATTCGAATGGTATATCGTAATCCAATTCGCGATGATTACTTCATCGGGCAAATCCACTTTGAAAATATCAGTCAAAAAAAAACCCAAAATTATTAATCCATAAATAACTTACTTTATATTAATAAGGTATAGTTCGTCTTGGTATATTAGATACTATATTTAATGGAGATTCGAATGATATATCGTAATCCAATTCGCGATAATTACTTCATCGGGCAAATCCACTTTGAAAATATCAGTCAATAAAAATAACCCAAAATTATTACTCCATAAATAACTTACTGTATATTAATAGGGTATAGTTCGTCTTGTTAAAGTAGATACTATATTTAATGGAGATTCGAATGGTATATCGTAATCCAATTCGCGATGATTACTTCATCGGGCAAATCCACTTTGAAAATATCAGTCAAAAAAAATAACACAAAATTATTAACCATAATTAACTTACTGTATATTAATAGGGTATAGTTCGTCTTGGTATAGTAGATACTATATTTAATGGAGATTCGAATGGTATATCGTAATCCAATTCGCGATGATTACTTCATCGCTCAAATCCACTTTGAAAATATCAGTCAAAAAAAATAACACAAAATTATTAATCCATAAATAACTTACTGTATATTAATAGGGTATAGTTCGTCTTGGTATAGTAGATACTATATTTAATGGAGATTCGAATGGTATATCGTAATCCAATTCGCGATGATTACATCATTGGGCAAATCCACTTTGAAAATATCAGTCAAAAAAAATAACCCAAAATTATTACTCCATAAATAACTTACTGTATATTAATAGGGTATAGTTCGTCTTGGTATATTAGATACTATATTTAATGGAGATTCGAATGGTATATCGTAATCCAATTCGCGATGATTACTTCATCGGGCAAATCCACTTTGAAAATATCAGTCAAAAAAAAAACCCAAAATTATTAATCCATAAATAACTTAATGTATATTAATAGGGTATAGTTCGTCTTGGTATAGTAGATACTATATTTAATGGAGATTCGAATGGTATATCGTAATCCAATTCGCGATGATTACTTCATCGGGCAAATCCACTTTGAAAATATCAGTCAAAAAAAAAACACAAAATTATTAATCCATAAATAACTTACTGTATATTAATAGGGTATAGTTCATCTTGGTATAGTAGATACTATATTTAATGGAGATTCGAATGGTATATCGTAATCCAATTCTAGTAGATACTATATTTAATGGAGATTCGAATGGTATATCGTAATCCAATTCGCGATGATTACTTCATCGGGCAAATCCACTTTGAAAATATCAGTCAAAAAAATAAACCCAAAATTATTAATCCATAAATAACTTACTGTATATTAATAGGGTATAGTTCGTCTTGGTATATTAGATACTATATTTAATGGAGATTCGAATGATATATCGTAACCCAATTCGCGATGATTACTTCATTGGGCAAATCCACTTTGAAAATTTTAGTGAAAAAAAATACCCCAAAATTATTTATCCATAAATAACTTACTGTATATTAATAGGGTATAGTTCGTCTTGGTATATTAGATACTATATTTAATGATGATTCGAATGATATATCGTAACCCAATTCGCGATGATTACTTCATTGGGCAAATCCACTTTGAAAATATCAGTCAAAAAAAAACACAAAATTATTAATCCATAAATAACTTACTGTATATTAATAGGGTATAGTTCGTCTTGGTATAGTAGATACTATATTTAATGGAGATTCGAATGGTATATCGTAATCCAATTCGCGATGATTACTTCATCGGGCAAATCCACTTTGAAAATATCAGTCAAAAAAATAAACCCAAAATTATTAATCCATAAATAACTTACTGTATATTAATAGGGTATAGTTCGTCTTGGTATATTAGATATATATTTAATGGAGATTCGAATGATATATCGTAATCCAATTCGCGATGATTACTTCATCGGGCAAATCCACTTTGAAAATTTTAGTGAAAAAAAATACCCCAAAATTTTTAATCCATAAATAACTTACTGTATATTAATAGGGTATAGTTTCTTGGTATATTAGATACTATATTTAATGATGATTCGAATGATATATCGTAACCCAATTCGCGATGATTACTTCATTGGGCAAATCCACTTTGAAAATATCAGTCAAAAAAAAACACAAAATTATTAATCCATAAATAACTTACTGTATATTAATAGGGTATAGTTCGTCTTGGTATAGTAGATACTATATTTAATGGAGATTCGAATGGTATATCGTAATCCAATTCGCGATGATTACTTCATCGGGCAAATCCACTTTGAAAATATCAGTCAAAAAAATAAACCCAAAATTATTAATCCATAAATAACTTACTGTATATTAATAGGGTATAGTTCGTCTTGGTATATTAGATATATATTTAATGGAGATTCGAATGATATATCGTAATCCAATTCGCGATGATTACTTCATCGGGCAAATCCACTTTGAAAATTTTAGTGAAAAAAAATACCCCAAAATTTTTAATCCATAAATAACTTACTGTATATTAATAGGGTATAGTTTCTTGGTATATTAGATACTATATTTAATGATGATTCGAATGATATATCGTAACCCAATTCGCGATGATTACTTCATTGGGCAAATCCACTTTGAAAATTTTAGTGAAAAAAAATACCCCAAAATTATTTATCCATAAATAACTTACTGTATATTAATAGGGTATAGTTCGTCTTGGTATATTAGATACTATATTTAATGATGATTCGAATGATATATCGTAATCCAATTCGCGATGATTACTTCATCGGGCAAATCCACTTTGAACATATCAGTCAAAAAAAAACCCAAAATTATTAATCCATAAATAACTTAATGTATATTAATAGGGTATAGTTCGTCTTGGTATAGTAGATACTATATTTAATGGAGATTCGAATGGTATATCGTAATCCAATTCGCGATGATTACTTCATCGGGCAAATCCACTTTGAAAATATCAGTCAAAAAAAAACCCAAAATTATTAATCCATAAATAACTTACTTTATATTAATAAGGTATAGTTCGTCTTGGTATATTAGATACTATATTTAATGGAGATTCGAATGATATATCGTAATCCAATTCGCGATAATTACTTCATCGGGCAAATCCACTTTGAAAATATCAGTCAAAAAAAATAACCCAAAATTATTACTCCATAAATAACTTACTGTATATTAATAGGGTATAGTTCGTCTTGTTAAAGTAGATACTATATTTAATGGAGATTCGAATGGTATATCGTAATCCAATTCGCGATGATTACTTCATTGGGCAAATCCACTTTGAAAATTTTAGTGAAAAAAAATACCCCAAAATTATTTATCCATAAATAACTTACTGTATATTAATAGGGTATAGTTTCTTGGTATATTAGATACTATATTTAATGATGATTCGAATGATATATCGTAACCCAATTCGCGATGATTACTTCATTGGGCAAATCCACTTTGAAAATTTTAGTGAAAAAAAAATACCCCAAAATTTTTAATCCATAAATAACTTACTGTATATTAATAGGGTATAGTTCGTCTTGGTATATTAGATACTATATTTAATGATGATTCGAATGATATATCGTAACCCAATTCGCGATGATTACTTCATTCGGCAAATCCACTTTGAAAATTTTAGTGAAAAAAATACCCCAAAATTATTTATCCATAAATAACTTACTGTATATTAATAGGGTATAGTTCGTCTTGGTATATTAGATACTATATTTAATGATGATTCGAATGATATATCGTAACCCAATTCGCGATGATTACTTCATTGGGCAAATCCACTTTGAAAATTTTAGTGAAAAAAAATACCCCAAAATTATTTATCCATAAATAACTTACTGTATATTAATAGGGTATAGTTTCTTGGTATATTAGATACTATATTTAATGATGATTCGAATGATATATCGTAACCCAATTCGCGATGATTACTTCATTGGGCAAATCCACTTTGAAAATTTTAGTGAAAAAAAATACCCCAAAATTATTTATCCATAAATAACTTACTGTATATTAATAGGGTATAGTTTCTTGGTATATTAGATACTATATTTAATGATGGTTCGAATGATATATCGTAACCCAATTCGCGATGATTACTTCATTGGGCAAATCCACTTTGAAAATTTTAGTGAAAAAAAATACCCCAAAATTATTTATCCATAAATAACTTACTGTATATTAAAAGGGTATAGTTCGTCTTGGTATATTAGATACTATATTTAATGATGATTCGAATGATATATCGTAACCCAATTCGCGATGTGTACTTCATTGGGCAAATCCACTTTGAAAATTTTAGTGAAAAAAAATACCCCAAAATTTTTAATCCATAAATAACTTACTGTATATTAATAGGGTATAGTTCGTCTTGGTATATTAGATTCTATATTTAATGGAGATTCGAATGATATATCGTAATCCAATTCGCGATGATTACTTCATTGGGCAAATCCACTTTGAAAATTTTAGTGAAAAAAAAAATACCCCAAAATTTTTAATCCATAAATAACTTACTGTATATTAATAGGGTATAGTTCGTCTTGGTATATTAGATACTATATTTAATGATGATTCGAATGATATATCGTAACCCAATTCGCGATGATTACTTCATTGGGCAAATCCACTTTGAAAATTTTAGTGAAAAAAAAATACCCCAAAATTTTTAATCCATAGATAACTTACTGTATATTAATAGGGTATAGTTCGTCTTGGTATATTAGATTCTATATTTAATGGAGATTCGAATGATATATCGTAATCCAATTCGCGATGATTACTTCATTGGGCAAATCCACTTTGAAAATTTTAGTGAAAAAAAATACCCCAAAATTATTTATCCATAAATAACTTACTGTATATACATAGGGTATAGTTTCTTGGTATATTAGATACTATATTTAATGATGATTCGAATGATATATCGTAACCCAAATCGCGATGATTACTTCATTGGGCAAATCCACTTTGAAAATTTTAGTGAAAAAAAATACCCCAAAATTTTTAATCCATAAATAACTTACTGTATATTAAAAGGGTATAGTTCGTCTTGGTATATTAGATACTATATTTAATGATGATTCGAATGATATATCGTAACCCAATTCGCGATGATTACTTCATTGGGCAAATCCACTTTGAAAATTTTAGTGAAAAAAAATACCCCAAAATTTTTAATCCATAAATAACTTACTGTATATTAATAGGGTATAGTTCGTCTTGGTATATTAGATTCTATATTTAATGGAGATTCGAATGATATATCGTAATCCAATTCGCGATGATTACTTCATTGGGCAAATCCACTTTGAAAATTTTAGTGAAAAAAAAAATACCCCAAAATTTTTAATCCATAAATAACTTACTGTATATTAATAGGGTATAGTTCGTCTTGGTATATTAGATACTATATTTAATGATGATTCGAATGATATATCGTAACCCAATTCGCGATGATTACTTCATTGGGCAAATCCACTTTGAAAATTTTAGTGAAAAAAAAATACCCCAAAATTTTTAATCCATAGATAACTTACTGTATATTAATAGGGTATAGTTCGTCTTGGTATATTAGATTCTATATTTAATGGAGATTCGAATGATATATCGTAATCCAATTCGCGATGCTTCATTGGGCAAATCCACTTTGAAAATTTTAGTGAAAAAAAATACCCCAAAATTATTTATCCATAAATAACTTACTGTATATACATAGGGTATAGTTTCTTGGTATATTAGATACTATATTTAATGATGATTCGAATGATATATCGTAACCCAATTCGCGATGATTACTTCATTGGGCAAATCCACTTTGAAAATTTTAGTGAAAAAAAATACCCCAAAATTTTTAATCCATAAATTAGTGAAAAAAAATACCCCAAAATTTTTAATCCATAACTTACTGTATATTAATAGGATATAGTTCGTCTTGGTATATTAGATTCTATATTTAATGATGATTCGAATGATATATCGTAACCCAATTCGCGATGATTACTTCATTGGGCAAATCCACTTTGAAAATTTTAGTGAAAAAAATACCCCAAAATTTTTAATCCATAAATTAGTGAAAAAAAATACCCCAAAATTTTTAATCCATAACTTACTGTATATTAATAGGATATAGTTCGTCTTGGTATATTAGATTCTATATTTAATGATGATTCGAATGGTATATCGTAATCCAATTCGCGATGATTACTTCATTGGGCAAATCCACTTTGAAAATTTTAGTGAAAAAAAATACCCCAAAATTATTTATCCATAAATAACTTACTGTATATTAATAGGGTATAGTTCGTCTTGGTAAATTAGATTCTATATTTAATGATGATTCGAATGGTATATCGTAATCCAATTCGCGATGATTACTTCATTGGGCAAATCCACTTTGAAAATTTTAGTGAAAAAAAATACCCCAAAATTATTTATCCATAAATAACTTACTGTATATTAATAGGGTATAGTTCGTCTTGGTAAATTAGATTCTATATTTAATGATGATTCGAATGGTATATCGTAATCCAATTCGCGATGATTACTTCATCGGGCAAATCCACTTTGAAAATTTTAGTGAAAAAAAATACCCCAAAATTATTTATCCATAAATAACTTACTGTATATTAATAGGGTATAGTTCGTCTTGGTATATTAGATTCTATATTTAATGATGATTCGAATGGTATATCGTAACCCAATTCGCGATGATTACTTCATTGGGCAAATCCACTTTGAAAATTTTAGTGAAAAAAAATACCCCAAAATTATTTATCCATAATAACTTACTGTATATTAATAGGGTATAGTTCGTCTTGGTAAATTAGATTCTATATTTAATGATGATTCGAATGGTATATCGTAATCCAATTCGCGATGATTACTTCATTGGGCAAATCCACTTTGAAAATTTTAGTGAAAAAAAATACCCCAAAATTATTTATCCATAAATAACTTACTGTATATTAATAGGGTATAGTTCGTCTTGGTAAATTAGATTCTATATTTAATGATGATTCGAATGGTATATCGTAATCCAATTCGCGATGATTACTTCATTGGGCAAATCCACTTTGAAAATTTTAGTGAAAAAAAATACCCCAAAATTATTTATCCATAAATAACTTACTGTATATTAATAGGGTATAGTTCGTCTTGGTAAATTAGATTCTATATTTAATGATGATTCGAATGGTATATCGTAATCCAATTCGCGATGATTACTTCATTGGGCAAATCCACTTTGAAAATTTTAGTGAAAAAAAATACCCCAAAATTATTTATCCATAAATAACTTACTGTATATTAATAGGGTATAGTTCGTCTTGGTAAATTAGATTCTATATTTAATGATGATTCGAATGGTATATCGTAACCCAATTCGCGATGATTACTTCATTGGGCAAATCCACTTTGAAAATTTTAGTGAAAAAAAATACCCCAAAATTTTTAATCCATAAATAACTTACTGTATATTAATAGGATATAGTTCGTCTTGGTATATTAGATTCTATATTTAATGATGATTCGAATGGTATATCGTAACCCATTTCGCGATGATTACTTCATTGGGCAAATCCACTTTGAAAATTTTAGTGAAAAAAAAATACCCCAAAATTTTTAATCCATAAATAACTTACTGTATATTAATAGGATATAGTTCGTCTTGGTATATTAGATTCTATATTTAATGATGATTCGAATGGTATATCGTAACCCATTTCGCGATGATTACTTCATTGGGCAAATCCACTTTGAAAATTTTAGTGAAAAAAAAATACCCCAAAATATTTAATCCATAAATAACTTACTGTATATTAATAGGATATAGTTCGTCTTGGTATATTAGATTCTATATTTAATGATGATTCGAATGGTATATCGTAACCCATTTCGCGATGATTACTTCATTGGGCAAATCCACTTTGAAAATTTTAGTGAAAAAAAAATACCCCAAAATTTTTAATCCATAAATAACTTACTGTATATTAATAGGATATAGTTCGTCTTGGTATATTAGATTCTATATTTAATGATGATTCGAATGGTATATCGTAACCCATTTCGCGATGATTACTTCATTGGGCAAATCCACTTTGAAAATTTTAGTGAAAAAAAAATACCCCAAAATTTTTAATCCATAAATAACTTACTGTATATTAATAGGGTATAGTTCGTCTTGGTTATTAGATTCTATATTTAATGATGATTCGAATGGTATATCGTAACCCAATTCGCGATGATTACTTCATTGGGCAAATCCACTTTGAAAATTTTAGTGAAAAAAAATACCCCAAAATTTTTAATCCATAAATAACTTACTGTATATTAATAGGATATAGTTCGTCTTGGTATATTAGATTCTATATTTAATGATGATTCGAATGGTATATCGTAACCCATTTCGCGATGATTACTTCATTGGGCAAATCCACTTTGAAAATTTTAGTGAAAAAAAATACCCCAAAATTTTTAATCCATAAATAACTTACTGTATATTAATAGGGTATAGTTCGTCTTGGTTATTAGATTCTATATTTAATGATGATTCGAATGGTATATCGTAACCCAATTCGCGATGATTACTTCATTGGGCAAATCCACTTTGAAAATTTTAGTGAAAAAAAAAATACCCCAAAACTTTTAATCCATAAATAACTT
Organism: Meloidogyne enterolobii; assembly: GCA_963681835.1. Taxonomy (NCBI): domain Eukaryota; kingdom Metazoa; phylum Nematoda; class Chromadorea; order Rhabditida; family Meloidogynidae; genus Meloidogyne; species Meloidogyne enterolobii. The sequence continues at coordinate 44,133 of CAVMJV010000242.1, forward strand.
ACTGAATATTAATAGGGTATAGTTCGTCTTGGTATATTAGATTCTATATTTAATGGAGATTCGAATGATATATCGTAATCCAATTCGCGATGATTACTTCATTGGGCAAATCCACTTTGAAAATTTTAGTGAAAAAAAATACCCCAAAATTTTTAATCCATAAATAACTTACTGTATATTAATAGGGTATGTTCGTCTTGGTATATTAGATTCTATATTTAATGGAGATTCGAATGATATATCGTAATCCAATTCGCGATGATTACTTCATTGGGCAAATCCACTTTGAAAATTTTAGTGAAAAAAAATACCCCAAAATTTTTAATCCATAAATAACTTACTGTATATTAATAGGGTATAGTTCGTCTTGGTATATTAGATTCTATATTTAATGATGATTCGAATGGTATATCGTAACCCAATTCGCGATGATTACTTCATTGGGCAAATCCACTTTGTAAATTTTAGTGAAAAAAAATACCCCAAAATTTTTAATCCATAAATAACTTACTGTATATTAATAGGATATAGTTCGTCTTGGTATATTAAATTTTATATTTAATGGAGATTCGAATGGTATATCGTAACCCAATTCGCGATGATTACTTCATCGGGCAAATCCACTTTGTAAATTTTAGTGAAAAAAAATACCCCAAAATTTTTAATCCATAAATAACTTACTGTATATTAATAGGATATAGTTCGTCTTGGTATATTAGATTCTATATTTAATGATGATTCGAATGGTATATCGTAACCCAATTCGCGATGATTACTTCATCGGGCAAATCCACTTTGTAAATTTTAGTGAAAAAAAATACCCCAAAATTTTTAATCCATAAATAACTTACTGTATATTAATAGGATATAGTTCGTCTTGGTATATTAGATTCTATATTTAATGATGATTCGAATGGTATATCGTAACCCAATTCGCGATGATTACTTCATCGGGCAAATCCACTTTGTAAATTTTAGTGAAAAAAAAATACCCCAAAATTTTTAATCCATAAATAACTTACTGTATATTAATAGGATATAGTTCGTCTTGGTATATTAGATTCTATATTTAATGATGATTCGAATGGTATATCGTAACCCAATTCGCGATGATTACTTCATCGGGCAAATCCACTTTGTAAATTTTAGTGAAAAAAAATACCCCAAAATTTTTATCCATAAATAACTTACTGTATATTAATAGGATATAGTTCGTCTTGGTATATTAGATTCTATATTTAATGATGATTCGAATGGTATATCGTAACCCAATTCGCGATGATTACTTCATCGGGCAAATCCACTTTGTAAATTTTAGTGAAAAAAAAATACCCCAAAATTTTTAATCCATAAATAACTTACTGTATATTAATAGGATATAGTTCGTCTTGGTATATTAGATTCTATATTTAATGATGATTCGAATGGTATATCGTAACCCAATTCGCGATGATTACTTCATTGGGCAAATCCACTTTGAAAATTTTAGTGAAAAAAAAATACCCCAAAATTTTTAATCCATAAATAACTTACTGTATATTAATAGGATATAGTTCGTCTTGGTATATTAGATTCTATATTTAATGATGATTCGAATGGTATATCGTAACCCAATTCGCGATGATTACTTCATTGGGCAAATCCACTTTGAAAATTTTAGTGAAAAAAAAAATACCCCAAAATTTTTAATCCATAAATAACTTACTGTATATTAATAGGATATAGTTCGTCTTGGTATATTAGATTCTATATTTAATGATGATTCGAATGGTATATCGTAACCCAATTCGCGATGATTACTTCATCGGGCAAATCCACTTTGTAAATTTTAGTGAAAAAAAATACCCCAAAATTTTTAATCCATAAATAACTTACTGTATATTAATAGGATATAGTTCGTCTTGGTATATTAGATTCTATATTTAATGATGATTCGAATGGTATATCGTAACCCAATTCGCGATGATTACTTCATCGGGCAAATCCACTTTGTAAATTTTAGTGAAAAAAAATACCCCAAAATTTTTAATCCATAAATAACTTACTGTATATTAATAGGATATAGTTCGCTTGGTATATTAGATTCTATATTTAATGATGATTCGAATGGTATATCGTAACCCAATTCGCGATGATTACTTCATCGGGCAAATCCACTTTGAAAATTTTAGTGAAAAAAAAATACCCCAAAATTATTTATCCATAAATAACTTACTGTATATTAATAGGATATAGTTCGTCTTGGTATATTAGATTCTATATTTAATGATGATTCGAATGGTATATCGTAACCCAATTCGCGATGATTACTTCATCGGGCAAATCCACTTTGTAAATTTTAGTGAAAAAAAATACCCCAAAATTTTTAATCCATAAATAACTTACTGTATATTAATAGGATATAGTTCGCTTGGTATATTAGATTCTATATTTAATGATGATTCGAATGGTATATCGTAACCCAATTCGCGATGATTACTTCATTGGGCAAATCCACTTTGAAAATTTTAGTGAAAAAAAAATACCCCAAAATTTTTAATCCATAAATAACTTACTGTATATTAATAGGATATAGTTCGTCTTGGTATATTAGATTCTATATTTAATGATGATTCGAATGGTATATCGTAACCCAATTCGCGATGATTACTTCATTGGGCAAATCCACTTTGAAAATTTTAGTGAAAAAAAAAATACCCCAAAATTTTTAATCCATAAATAACTTACTGTATATTAATAGGATATAGTTCGTCTTGGTATATTAGATTCTATATTTAATGATGATTCGAATGGTATATCGTAACCCAATTCGCGATGATTACTTCATTGGGCAAATCCACTTTGAAAATTTTAGTGAAAAAAAAATACCCCAAAATTTTTAATCCATAAATAACTTACTGTATATTAATAGGATATAGTTCGTCTTGGTATATTAAATTTTATATTTAATGGAGATTCGAATGGTATATCGTAACCCAATTCGCGATGATTACTTCATCGGGCAAATCCACTTTGTAAATTTTAGTGAAAAAAAATACCCCAAAATTTTTAATCCATAAATAACTTACTGTATATTAATAGGATATAGTTCGTCTTGGTATATTAGATTCTATATTTAATGATGATTCGAATGGTATATCGTAACCCAATTCGCGATGATTACTTCATCGGGCAAATCCACTTTGTAAATTTTAGTGAAAAAAAATACCCCAAAATTTTTAATCCATAAATAACTTACTGTATATTAATAGGATATAGTTCGTCTTGGTATATTAGATTCTATATTTAATGATGATTCGAATGGTATATCGTAACCCAATTCGCGATGATTACTTCATCGGGCAAATCCACTTTGTAAATTTTAGTGAAAAAAAATACCCCAAAATTTTTAATCCATAAATAACTTACTGTATATTAATAGGATATAGTTCGCTTGGTATATTAGATTCTATATTTAATGATGATTCGAATGGTATATCGTAACCCAATTCGCGATGATTACTTCATCGGGCAAATCCACTTTGAAAATTTTAGTGAAAAAAAATACCCCAAAATTATTTATCCATAAATAACTTACTGTATATTAATAGGGTATAGTTCGTCTTGGTATATTAGATTCTATATTTAATGATGATTCGAATGGTATATCGTAACCCAATTCGCGATGATTACTTCATTGGGCAAATCCACTTTGAAAATTTTAGTGAAAAAAAAATACCCCAAAATTTTTAATCCATAAATAACTTACTGTATATTAATAGGATATAGTTCGTCTTGGTATATTAGATTCTATATTTAATGATGATTCGAATGGTATATCGTAACCCAATTCGCGATGATTACTTCATTGGGCAAATCCACTTTGAAAATTTTAGTGAAAAAAAAAATACCCCAAAATTTTTAATCCATAAATAACTTACTGTATATTAATAGGATATAGTTCGTCTTGGTATATTAGATTCTATATTTAATGATGATTCGAATGGTATATCGTAACCCAATTCGCGATGATTACTTCATTGGGCAAATCCACTTTGAAAATTTTAGTGAAAAAAAAATACCCCAAAATTTTTAATCCATAAATAACTTACTGTATATTAATAGGATATAGTTCGTCTTGGTATATTAAATTTTATATTTAATGGAGATTCGAATGGTATATCGTAACCCAATTCGCGATGATTACTTCATCGGGCAAATCCACTTTGTAAATTTTAGTGAAAAAAAATACCCCAAAATTTTTAATCCATAAATAACTTACTGTATATTAATAGGATATAGTTCGTCTTGGTATATTAGATTCTATATTTAATGATGATTCGAATGGTATATCGTAACCCAATTCGCGATGATTACTTCATCGGGCAAATCCACTTTGTAAATTTTAGTGAAAAAAAATACCCCAAAATTTTTAATCCATAAATAACTTACTGTATATTAATAGGATATAGTTCGTCTTGGTATATTAGATTCTATATTTAATGATGATTCGAATGGTATATCGTAACCCAATTCGCGATGATTACTTCATCGGGCAAATCCACTTTGTAAATTTTAGTGAAAAAAAATACCCCAAAATTTTTAATCCATAAATAACTTACTGTATATTAATAGGATATAGTTCGCTTGGTATATTAGATTCTATATTTAATGATGATTCGAATGGTATATCGTAACCCAATTCGCGATGATTACTTCATCGGGCAAATCCACTTTGAAAATTTTAGTGAAAAAAAAATACCCCAAAATTATTTATCCATAAATAACTTACTGTATATTAATAGGATATAGTTCGTCTTGGTATATTAGATTCTATATTTAATGATGATTCGAATGGTATATCGTAACCCAATTCGCGATGATTACTTCATCGGGCAAATCCACTTTGTAAATTTTAGTGAAAAAAAATACCCCAAAATTTTTAATCCATAAATAACTTACTGTATATTAATAGGATATAGTTCGCTTGGTATATTAGATTCTATATTTAATGATGATTCGAATGGTATATCGTAACCCAATTCGCGATGATTACTTCATTGGGCAAATCCACTTTGAAAATTTTATTGAAAAAAAAATACCCCAAAATTTTTAATCCATAAATAACTTACTGTATATTAATAGGATATAGTTCGTCTTGGTATATTAGATTCTATATTTAATGATGATTCGAATGGTATATCGTAACCCAATTCGCGATGATTACTTCATTGGGCAAATCCACTTTGAAAATTTTAGTGAAAAAAAAAATACCCCAAAATTTTTAATCCATAAATAACTTACTGTATATTAATAGGATATAGTTCGTCTTGGTATATTAGATTCTATATTTAATGATGATTCGAATGGTATATCGTAACCCAATTCGCGATGATTACTTCATTGGGCAAATCCACTTTGAAAATTTTAGTGAAAAAAAAATACCCCAAAATTTTTAATCCATAAATAACTTACTGTATATTAATAGGATATAGTTCGTCTTGGTATATTAAATTTTATATTTAATGGAGATTCGAATGGTATATCGTAACCCAATTCGCGATGATTACTTCATCGGGCAAATCCACTTTGTAAATTTTAGTGAAAAAAAATACCCCAAAATTTTTAATCCATAAATAACTTACTGTATATTAATAGGATATAGTTCGTCTTGGTATATTAGATTCTATATTTAATGATGATTCGAATGGTATATCGTAACCCAATTCGCGATGATTACTTCATCGGGCAAATCCACTTTGTAAATTTTAGTGAAAAAAAATACCCCAAAATTTTTAATCCATAAATAACTTACTGTATATTAATAGGATATAGTTCGTCTTGGTATATTAGATTCTATATTTAATGATGATTCGAATGGTATATCGTAACCCAATTCGCGATGATTACTTCATCGGGCAAATCCACTTTGTAAATTTTAGTGAAAAAAAATACCCCAAAATTTTTAATCCATAAATAACTTACTGTATATTAATAGGATATAGTTCGCTTGGTATATTAGATTCTATATTTAATGATGATTCGAATGGTATATCGTAACCCAATTCGCGATGATTACTTCATCGGGCAAATCCACTTTGAAAATTTTAGTGAAAAAAAATACCCCAAAATTATTTATCCATAAATAACTTACTGTATATTAATAGGATATAGTTCGTCTTGGTATATTAGATTCTATATTTAATGATGATTCGAATGGTATATCGTAACCCAATTCGCGATGATTACTTCATCGGGCAAATCCACTTTGTAAATTTTAGTGAAAAAAAATACCCCAAAATTTTTAATCCATAAATAACTTACTGTATATTAATAGGATATAGTTCGCTTGGTATATTAGATTCTATATTTAATGATGATTCGAATGGTATATCGTAACCCAATTCGCGATGATTACTTCATCGGGCAAATCCACTTTGAAAATTTTAGTGAAAAAAAATACCCCAAAATTATTTATCCATAAATAACTTACTGTATATTAATAGGGTATAGTTCGTCTTGGTATATTAGATTCTATATTTAATGATGATTCGAATGGTATATCGTAACCCAATTCGCGATGATTACTTCATTGGGCAAATCCACTTTGAAAATTTTAGTGAAAAAAAATACCCCAAAATTATTTATCCATAAATAACTTACTGTATATTAATAGGGTATAGTTCGTCTTGGTAAATTAGATTCTATATTTAATGATGATTCGAATGGTATATCGTAACCCAATTCGCGATGATTACTTCATCGGGCAAATCCACTTTGAAAATTTTAGTGAAAAAAAATACCCCAAAATTTTTAATCCATAAATAACTTACTGTATATTAATAGGATATAGTTCGTCTTGGTATATTAGATTCTATATTTAATGATGATTCGAATGGTATATCGTAACCCAATTCGCGATGATTACTTCATTGGGCAAATCCACTTTGAAAATTTTAGTGAAAAAAAATACCCCAAAATTATTTATCCATAAATAACTTACTGTATATTAATAGGGTATAGTTCGTCTTGGTAAATTAGATTCTATATTTAATGATGATTCGAATGGTATATCGTAACCCAATTCGCGATGATTACTTCATCGGGCAAATCCACTTTGAAAATTTTAGTGAAAAAAAATACCCCAAAATTATTTATCCATAAATAACTTACTGTATATTAATAGGGTATAGTTCGTCTTGGTAAATTAGATTCTATATTTAATGATGATTCGAATGGTATATCGTAACCCAATTCGAGATGATTACTTCATCGGGCAAATCCACTTTGTAAATTTTAGTGAAAAAAAATACCCCAAAATTTTTAATCCATAAATAACTTACTGTATATTAATAGGATATAGTTCGCTTGGTATATTAGATTCTATATTTAATGATGATTCGAATGGTATATCGTAACCCAATTCGCGATGATTACTTCATCGGGCAAATCCACTTTGAAAATTTTAGTGAAAAAAAATACCCCAAAATTATTTATCCATAAATAACTTACTGTATATTAATAGGGTATAGTTCGTCTTGGTATATTAGATTCTATATTTAATGATGATTCGAATGGTATATCGTAACCCAATTCGCGATGATTACTTCATTGGGCAAATCCACTTTGAAAATTTTAGTGAAAAAAAATACCCCAAAATTTTTAATCCATAAATAACTTACTGTATATTAATAGGATATAGTTCGCTTGGTATATTAGATTCTATATTTAATGATGATTCGAATGGTATATCGTAACCCATTTCGCGATGATTACTTCATTGGGCAAATCCACTTTAAAAATTTTAGTGAAAAAAAAATACCCCAAAATTTTTAATCCATAAATAACTTACTGTATATTAATAGGGTATAGTTCGTCTTGGTTATTAGATTCTATATTTAATGATGATTCGAATGGTATATCGTAACCCAATTCGCGATGATTACTTCATTGGGCAAATCCACTTTGAAAATTTTAGTGAAAAAAAAATACCCCAAAACTTTTAATCCATAAATAACTTACTGAATATTAATAGGGTATAGTTCGTCTTGGTATATTAGATTCTATATTTAATGGAGATTCGAATGATATATCGTAATCCAATTCGCGATGATTACTTCATTGGGCAAATCCACTTTGAAAATTTTAGTGAAAAAAAATACCCCAAAATTTTTAATCCATAAATAACTTACTGTATATTAATAGGGTATGTTCGTCTTGGTATATTAGATTCTATATTTAATGGAGATTCGAATGATATATCGTAATCCAATTCGCGATGATTACTTCATTGGGCAAATCCACTTTGAAAATTTTAGTGAAAAAAAATACCCCAAAATTTTTAATCCATAAATAACTTACTGTATATTAATAGGGTATAGTTCGTCTTGGTATATTAGATTCTATATTTAATGATGATTCGAATGGTATATCGTAACCCAATTCGCGATGATTACTTCATTGGGCAAATCCACTTTGAAAATTTTAGTGAAAAAAAAATACCCCAAAATTTTTAATCCATAAATAACTTACTGTATATTAATAGGATATAGTTCGTCTTGGTATATTAAATTTTATATTTAATGGAGATTCGAATGGTATATCGTAACCCAATTCGCGATGATTACTTCATCGGGCAAATCCACTTTGTAAATTTTAGTGAAAAAAAAATACCCCAAAATTTTTAATCCATAAATAACTTACTGTATATTAATAGGATATAGTTCGTCTTGGTATATTAGATTCTATATTTAATGATGATTCGAATGGTATATCGTAACCCAATTCGCGATGATTACTTCATCGGGCAAATCCACTTTGTAAATTTTAGTGAAAAAAAATACCCCAAAATTTTTAATCCATAAATAACTTACTGTATATTAATAGGATATAGTTCGCTTGGTATATTAGATTCTATATTTAATGATGATTCGAATGGTATATCGTAACCCAATTAGCGATATTTACTTCATCGGGCAAATCCACTTTGTAAATTTTAGTGAAAAAAAATACCCCAAAATTTTTAATCCATAAATAACTTACTGTATATTAATAGGATATAGTTCGCTTGGTATATTAGATTCTATATTTAATGATGATTCGAATGGTATATCGTAACCCAATTCGCGATGATTACTTCATCGGACAAATCCACTTTGAAAATTTTAGTGAAAAAAAATACCCCAAAATTATTTATCCATAAATAACTTACTGTATATTAATAGGGTATAGTTCGTCTTGGTATATTAGATTCTATATTTAATGATGATTCGAATGGTATATCGTAACCCAATTCGCGATGATTACTTCATCGGGCAAATCCACTTTGTAAATTTTAGTGAAAAAAAATACCCCAAAATTTTTAATCCATAAATAACTTACTGTATATTAATAGGATATAGTTCGCTTGGTATATTAGATTCTATATTTAATGATGATTCGAATGGTATATCGTAACCCAATTTGCGATGATTACTTCATCGGGCAAATCCACTTTGAAAATTTTAGTGAAAAAAAATACCCCAAAATTATTTATCCATAAATAACTTACTGTATATTAATAGGGTATAGTTCGTCTTGGTATATTAGATTCTATATTTAATGATGATTCGAATGGTATATCGTAACCCAATTCGCGATGATTACTTCATTGGGCAAATCCACTTTGAAAATTTTAGTGAAAAAAAATACCCCAAAATTATTTATCCATAATAACTTACTGTATATTAATAGGGTATAGTTCGTCTTGGTAAATTAGATTCTATATTTAATGATGATTCGAATGGTATATCGTAATCCAATTCGCGATGATTACTTCATTGGGCAAATCTACTTTGAAAATTTTAGTGAAAAAAAATACCCCAAAATTATTTATCCATAATAACTTACTGTATATTAATAGGGTATAGTTCGTCTTGGTAAATTAGATTCTATATTTAATGATGATTCGAATGGTATATCGTAATCCAATTCGCGATGATTACTTCATGGGGCAAATCTACTTTGAAAATTTTAGTGAAAAAAAATACCCCAAAATTATTTATCCATAATAACTTACTGTATATTAATAGGGTATAGTTCGTCTTGGTAAATTAGATTCTATATTTAATGATGATTCGAATGGTATATCGTAATCCAATTCGCGATGATTACTTCATTGGGCAAATCCACTTTGAAAATTTTAGTGAAAAAAAAATACCCCAAAATTATTTATCCATAATAACTTACTGTATATTAATAGGGTATAGTTCGTCTTGGTAAATTAGATTCTATATTTAATGATGATTCGAATGGTATATCGTAATCCAATTCGCGATGATTACTTCATTGGGCAAATCTACTTTGAAAATTTTAGTGAAAAAAAATACCCCAAAATTATTTATCCATAATAACTTACTGTATATTAATAGGGTATAGTTCTCTTGGTAAATTAGATTCTATATTTAATGATGATTCGAATGGTATATCGTAATCCAATTCGCGATGATTACTTCATTGGGCAAATCCACTTTGAAAATTTTAGTGAAAAAAAATACCCCAAAATTATTTATCCATAATAACTTACTGTATATTAATAGGGTATAGTTCTCTTGGTAAATTAGATTCTATATTTAATGATGATTCGAATGGTATATCGTAATCCAATTCGCGATGATTACTTCATTGGGCAAATCTACTTTGAAAATTTTAGTGAAAAAAAATACCCCAAAATTATTTATCCATAATAACTTACTGTATATTAATAGGGTATAGTTCTCTTGGTAAATTAGATTCTATATTTAATGATGATTCGAATGGTATATCGTAATCCAATTCGCGATGATTACTTCATTGGGCAAATCCACTTTGAAAATTTTAGTGAAAAAAAATACCCCAAAATTATTTATCCATAAATAACTTACTGTATATTAATAGGGTATAGTTCGTCTTGGTAAATTAGATTCTATATTTAATGATGATTCGAATGGTATATCGTAATCCAATTCGCGATGATTACTTCATCGGGCAAATCCACTTTGTAAATTTTAGTGAAAAAAAATACCCCAAAATTTTTAATCCATAAATAACTTACTGTATATTAATAGGATATAGTTCGCTTGGTATATTAGATTCTATATTTAATGATGATTCGAATGGTATATCGTAACCCAATTTGCGATGATTACTTCATCGGGCAAATTTACTTTGAAAATTTTAGTGAAAAAAAATACCCCAAAATTATTTATCCATAAATAACTTACTGTATATTAATAGGGTATAGTTCGTCTTGGTATATTAGATTCTATATTTAATGATGATTCGAATGGTATATCGTAACCCAATTCGCGATGATTACTTCATTGGGCAAATCCACTTTGAAAATTTTAGTGAAAAAAAATACCCCAAAATTATTTATCCATAATAACTTACTGTATATTAATAGGGTATAGTTCGTCTTGGTAAATTAGATTCTATATTTAATGATGATTCGAATGGTATATCGTAATCCAATTCGCGATGATTACTTCATTGGGCAAATCTACTTTGAAAATTTTAGTGAAAAAAAATACCCCAAAATTATTTATCCATAATAACTTACTGTATATTAATAGGGTATAGTTCGTCTTGGTAAATTAGATTCTATATTTAATGATGATTCGAATGGTATATCGTAATCCAATTCGCGATGATTACTTCATGGGGCAAATCCACTTTGTAAATTTTAGTGAAAAAAAATACCCCAAAATTTTTAATCCATAAATAACTTACTGTATATTAATAGGATATAGTTCGCTTGGTATATTAGATTCTATATTTAATGATGATTCGAATGGTATATCGTAACCCAATTTGCGATGATTACTTCATCGGGCAAATCCACTTTGAAAATTTTAGTGAAAAAAAATACCCCAAAATTATTTATCCATAAATAACTTACTGTATATTAATAGGGTATAGTTCGTCTTGGTATATTAGATTCTATATTTAATGATGATTCGAATGGTATATCGTAACCCAATTCGCGATGATTACTTCATTGGGCAAATCCACTTTGAAAATTTTAGTGAAAAAAAATACCCCAAAATTATTTATCCATAATAACTTACTGTATATTAATAGGGTATAGTTCGTCTTGGTAAATTAGATTCTATATTTAATGATGATTCGAATGGTATATCGTAATCCAATTCGCGATGATTACTTCATTGGGCAAATCTACTTTGAAAATTTTAGTGAAAAAAAATACCCCAAAATTATTTATCCATAATAACTTACTGTATATTAATAGGGTATAGTTCGTCTTGGTAAATTAGATTCTATATTTAATGATGATTCGAATGGTATATCGTAATCCAATTCGCGATGATTACTTCATGGGGCAAATCTACTTTGAAAATTTTAGTGAAAAAAAATACCCCAAAATTATTTATCCATAATAACTTACTGTATATTAATAGGGTATAGTTCGTCTTGGTAAATTAGATTCTATATTTAATGATGATTCGAATGGTATATCGTAATCCAATTCGCGATGATTACTTCATTGGGCAAATCCACTTTGAAAATTTTAGTGAAAAAAAAATACCCCAAAATTATTTATCCATAATAACTTACTGTATATTAATAGGGTATAGTTCGTCTTGGTAAATTAGATTCTATATTTAATGATGATTCGAATGGTATATCGTAATCCAATTCGCGATGATTACTTCATTGGGCAAATCTACTTTGAAAATTTTAGTGAAAAAAAATACCCCAAAATTATTTATCCATAATAACTTACTGTATATTAATAGGGTATAGTTCTCTTGGTAAATTAGATTCTATATTTAATGATGATTCGAATGGTATATCGTAATCCAATTCGCGATGATTACTTCATTGGGCAAATCCACTTTGAAAATTTTAGTGAAAAAAAATACCCCAAAATTATTTATCCATAATAACTTACTGTATATTAATAGGGTATAGTTCTCTTGGTAAATTAGATTCTATATTTAATGATGATTCGAATGGTATATCGTAATCCAATTCGCGATGATTACTTCATTGGGCAAATCTACTTTGAAAATTTTAGTGAAAAAAAATACCCCAAAATTATTTATCCATAATAACTTACTGTATATTAATAGGGTATAGTTCTCTTGGTAAATTAGATTCTATATTTAATGATGATTCGAATGGTATATCGTAATCCAATTCGCGATGATTACTTCATTGGGCAAATCCACTTTGAAAATTTTAGTGAAAAAAAATACCCCAAAATTATTTATCCATAAATAACTTACTGTATATTAATAGGGTATAGTTCGTCTTGGTAAATTAGATTCTATATTTAATGATGATTCGAATGGTATATCGTAATCCAATTCGCGATGATTACTTCATCGGGCAAATCCACTTTGTAAATTTTAGTGAAAAAAAATACCCCAAAATTTTTAATCCATAAATAACTTACTGTATATTAATAGGATATAGTTCGCTTGGTATATTAGATTCTATATTTAATGATGATTCGAATGGTATATCGTAACCCAATTTGCGATGATTACTTCATCGGGCAAATCCACTTTGAAAATTTTAGTGAAAAAAAATACCCCAAAATTATTTATCCATAAATAACTTACTGTATATTAATAGGGTATAGTTCGTCTTGGTATATTAGATTCTATATTTAATGATGATTCGAATGGTATATCGTAACCCAATTCGCGATGATTACTTCATTGGGCAAATCCACTTTGAAAATTTTAGTGAAAAAAAATACCCCAAAATTATTTATCCATAATAACTTACTGTATATTAATAGGGTATAGTTCGTCTTGGTAAATTAGATTCTATATTTAATGATGATTCGAATGGTATATCGTAATCCAATTCGCGATGATTACTTCATTGGGCAAATCTACTTTGAAAATTTTAGTGAAAAAAAATACCCCAAAATTATTTATCCATAATAACTTACTGTATATTAATAGGGTATAGTTCGTCTTGGTAAATTAGATTCTATATTTAATGATGATTCGAATGGTATATCGTAATCCAATTCGCGATGATTACTTCATGGGGCAAATCTACTTTGAAAATTTTAGTGAAAAAAAATACCCCAAAATTATTTATCCATAATAACTTACTGTATATTAATAGGGTATAGTTCGTCTTGGTAAATTAGATTCTATATTTAATGATGATTCGAATGGTATATCGTAATCCAATTCGCGATGATTACTTCATTGGGCAAATCCACTTTGAAAATTTTAGTGAAAAAAAAATACCCCAAAATTATTTATCCATAATAACTTACTGTATATTAATAGGGTATAGTTCGTCTTGGTAAATTAGATTCTATATTTAATGATGATTCGAATGGTATATCGTAATCCAATTCGCGATGATTACTTCATTGGGCAAATCTACTTTGAAAATTTTAGTGAAAAAAAATACCCCAAAATTATTTATCCATAATAACTTACTGTATATTAATAGGGTATAGTTCTCTTGGTAAATTAGATTCTATATTTAATGATGATTCGAATGGTATATCGTAATCCAATTCGCGATGATTACTTCATTGGGCAAATCCACTTTGAAAATTTTAGTGAAAAAAAATACCCCAAAATTATTTATCCATAATAACTTACTGTATATTAATAGGGTATAGTTCTCTTGGTAAATTAGATTCTATATTTAATGATGATTCGAATGGTATATCGTAATCCAATTCGCGATGATTACTTCATTGGGCAAATCTACTTTGAAAATTTTAGTGAAAAAAAATACCCCAAAATTATTTATCCATAATAACTTACTGTATATTAATAGGGTATAGTTCGTCTTGGTAAATTAGATTCTATATTTAATGATGATTCGAATGGTATATCGTAATCCAATTCGCGATGATTACTTCATTGGGCAAATCCACTTTGAAAATTTTAGTGAAAAAAATACCCCAAAATTATTTATCCATAAATAACTTACTGTGATTAAAAGGATATAGTTCGTCTTGGTAAATTAGATTCTATATTTAATGATGATTCGAATGGTATATCGTAATCCAATTCGCGATGATTACTTCATTGGGCAAATCCACTTTGAAAATTTTAGTGAAAAAAAATACCCCAAAATTATTTATCCATAAATAACTTACTGTATATTAATAGGATATAGTTCGTCTTGGTAAATTAGATTCTATATTTAATGATGATTCGAATGGTATATCGTAATCCAATTCGCGATGATTACTTCATTGGGCAAATCCACTTTGAAAATTTTAGTGAAAAAAAATACCCCAAAATTATTTATCCATAAATAACTTACTGTATATTAATAGGATATAGTTCGTCTTGGTAAATTAGATTCTATATTTAATGATGATTCGAATGGTATATCGTAATCCAATTCGCGATGATTACTTCATTGGGCAAATCCACTTTGAAAATTTTAGTGAAAAAAAATACCCCAAAATTATTTATCCATAAATAACTTACTGTATATTAATAGGATATAGTTCGTCTTGGTAAATTAGATTCTATATTTAATGATGATTCGAATGGTATATCGTAATCCAATTCGCGATGATTACTTCATTGGGCAAATCCACTTTGAAAATTTTAGTGAAAAAAATACCCCAAAATTATTTATCCATAAATAACTTACTGTATATTAATAGGATATAGTTCGTCTTGGTAAATTAGATTCTATATTTAATGATGATTCGAATGGTATATCGTAATCCAATTCGCGATGATTACTTCATTGGGCAAATCCACTTTGAAAATTTTAGTGAAAAAAAATACCCCAAAATTATTTATCCATAAATAACTTACTGTATATTAATAGGGTATAGTTCGTCTTGGTAAATTAGATTCTATATTTAATGATGATTCGAATGGTATATCGTAATCCAATTCGCGATGATTACTTCATTGGGCAAATCCACTTTGAAAATTTTAGTGAAAAAAAATACCCCAAAATTATTTATCCATAAATAACTTACTGTATATTAATAGGATATAGTTCGTCTTGGTAAATTAGATTCTATATTTAATGATGATTCGAATGGTATATCGTAATCCAATTCGCGATGATTACTTCATTGGGCAAATCCACTTTGAAAATTTTAGTGAAAAAAAATACCCCAAAATTATTTATCCATAAATAACTTACTGTATATTAATAGGATATAGTTCGTCTTGGTAAATTAGATTCTATATTTAATGATGATTCGAATGGTATATCGTAATCCAATTCGCGATGATTACTTCATTGGGCAAATCCACTTTGAAAATTTTAGTGAAAAAAAATACCCCAAAATTATTTATCCATAAATAACTTACTGTATATTAATAGGATATAGTTCGTCTTGGTAAATTAGATTCTATATTTAATGATGATTCGAATGGTATATCGTAATCCAATTCGCGATGATTACTTCATTGGGCAAATCCACTTTGAAAATTTTAGTGAAAAAAATACCCCAAAATTATTTATCCATAAATAACTTACTGTATATTAATAGGATATAGTTCGTCTTGGTAAATTAGATTCTATATTTAATGATGATTCGAATGGTATATCGTAATCCAATTCGCGATGATTACTTCATTGGGCAAATCCACTTTGAAAATTTTAGTGAAAAAAAATACCCCAAAATTATTTATCCATAAATAACTTACTGTATATTAATAGGGTATAGTTCGTCTTGGTAAATTAGATTCTATATTTAATGATGATTCGAATGGTATATCGTAATCCAATTCGCGATGATTACTTCATTGGGCAAATCCACTTTGAAAATTTTAGTGAAAAAAAAATACCCCAAAATTATTTATCCATAAATAACTTAATGTATATTAATAGGGTATAGTTCTTCTTGGTAAATTAGATTCTATATTTAATGATGATTCGAATGGTATATCGTAATCCAATTCGCGATGATTACTTCATTGGGCAAATCCACTTTGAAAATTTTAGTGAAAAAAAATACCCCAAAATTATTTATCCATAAATAACTTAATGTATATTAATAGGGTATAGTTCTTCTTGGTAAATTAGATTCTATATTTAATGATGATTCGAATGGTATATCGTAATCCAATTCGCGATGATTACTTCATTGGGCAAATCCACTTTGAAAATTTTAGTGAAAAAAAAATACCCCAAAATTATTTATCCATAAATAACTTAATGTATATTAATAGGGTATAGTTCTTCTTGGTAAATTAGATTCTATATTTAATGATGATTCGAATGGTATATCGTAATCCAATTCGCGATGATTACTTCATTGGGCAAATCCACTTTGAAAATTTTAGTGAAAAAAAAATACCCCAAAATTATTTATCCATAAATAACTTACTGTATATTAATAGGGTATAGTTCGTCTTGGTAAATTAGATTCTATATTTAATGATGATTCTAATGGTATATCGTAATCCAATTCGCGATGATTACTTCATTGGGCAAATCCACTTTGAAAATTTTAGTGAAAAAAAATACCCCAAAATTATTTATCCATAAATAACTTACTGTATATTAATAGGGTATAGTTCGTCTTGGTAAATTAAATTCTATATTTAATGATGATTCGAATGGTATATCGTAATCCAATTCGCGATGATTACTTCATTGGCAAATCCACTTTGAAAATTTTAGTGAAAAAAAAATACCCCAAAATTATTTATCCATAAATAACTTAATGTATATTAATAGGGTATAGTTCTTCTTGGTAAATTAGATTCTATATTTAATGATGATTCGAATGGTATATCGTAATCCAATTCGCGATGATTACTTCATTGGGCAAATCCACTTTGAAAATTTTAGTGAAAAAAAAATACCCCAAAATTATTTATCCATAAATAACTTACTGTATATTAATAGGGTATAGTTCGTCTTGGTAAATTAGATTCTATATTTAATGATGATTCGAATGGTATATCGTAATCCAATTCGCGATGATTACTTCATTGGGCAAATCCACTTTGAAAATTTTAGTGAAAAAAAAATACCCCAAAATTTTTAATCCATAAATAACTTACTGTATATTAATAGGATATAGTTCGTCTTGGTATATTAGATTCTATATTTAATGATGATTCGAATGGTATATCGTAACCCAATTCGCGATGATTACTTCATTGGGCAAATCCACTTTGTAAATTTTAGTGAAAAAAAATACCCCAAAATTTTTAATCCATAAATAACTTACTGTATATTAATAGGATATAGTTCGTCTTGGTATATTAGATTCTATATTTAATGATGATTCGAATGGTATATCGTAACCCAATTCGCGATGATTACTTCATCGGGCAAATCCACTTTGTAAATTTTAGTGAAAAAAAATACCCCAAAATTTTTAATCCATAAATAACTTACTGTATATTAATAGGATATAGTTCGCTTGGTATATTAGATTCTATATTTAATGATGATTCGAATGGTATATCGTAACCCAATTCGCGATGATTACTTCATCGGGCAAATCCACTTTGAAAATTTTAGTGAAAAAAAATACCCCAAAATTATTTATCCATAAATAACTTACTGTATATTAATAGGATATAGTTCGCTTGGTATATTAGATTCTATATTTAATGATGATTCGAATGGTATATCGTAACCCAATTCGCGATGATTACTTCATTGGGCAAATCCACTTTGTAAATTTTAGTGAAAAAAAATACCCCAAAATTTTTAATCCATAAATAACTTACTGTATATTAATAGGATATAGTTCGTCTTGGTATATTAGATTCTATATTTAATGATGATTCGAATGGTATATCGTAACCCAATTCGCGATGATTACTTCATCGGGCAAATCCACTTTGTAAATTTTAGTGAAAAAAAATACCCCAAAATTTTTAATCCATAAATAACTTACTGTATATTAATAGGATATAGTTCGCTTGGTATATTAGATTCTATATTTAATGATGATTCGAATGGTATATCGTAACCCAATTCGCGATGATTACTTCATCGGACAAATCCACTTTGAAAATTTTAGTGAAAAAAAATACCCCAAAATTATTTATCCATAAATAACTTACTGTATATTAATAGGGTATAGTTCGTCTTGGTATATTAGATTCTATATTTAATGATGATTCGAATGGTATATCGTAACCCAATTCGCGATGATTACTTCATTGGGCAAATCCACTTTGAAAATTTTAGTGAAAAAAAATACCCCAAAATTATTTATCCATAAATAACTTACTGTATATTAATAGGGTATAGTTCGTCTTGGTATATTAGATTCTATATTTAATGATGATTCGAATGGTATATCGTAACCCAATTCGCGATGATTACTTCATCGGGCAAATCCACTTTGTAAATTTTAGTGAAAAAAAATACCCCAAAATTATTTATCCATAAATAACTTACTGTATATTAATAGGGTATAGTTCGTCTTGGTATATTAGATTCTATATTTAATGATGATTCGAATGGTATATCGTAACCCAATTCGCGATGATTACTTCATTGGGCAAATCCACTTTGAAAATTTTAGTGAAAAAAAATACCCCAAAATTTTTAATCCATAAATAACTTACTGTATATTAATAGGATATAGTTCGTCTTGGTATATTAGATTCTATATTTAATGATGATTCGAATGGTATATCGTAACCCATTTCGCGATGATTACTTCATTGGGCAAATCCACTTTGAAAATTTTAGTGAAAAAAAATACCCCAAAATTATTTATCCATAAATAACTTACTGTATATTAATAGGGTATAGTTCGTCTTGGTAAATTAGATTCTATATTTAATGATGATTCGAATGGTATATCGTAATCCAATTCGCGATGATTACTTCATTGGGCAAATCCACTTTGAAAATTTTAGTGAAAAAAAATACCCCAAAATTATTTATCCATAAATAACTTACTGTATATTAATAGGGTATAGTTCGTCTTGGTAAATTAGATTCTATATTTAATGATGATTCGAATGGTATATCGTAATCCAATTCGCGATGATTACTTCATTGGGCAAATCCACTTTGAAAATTTTAGTGAAAAAAAAATACCCCAAAATTATTTATCCATAAATAACTTAATGTATATTAATAGGGTATAGTTCTTCTTGGTAAATTAGATTCTATATTTAATGATGATTCGAATGGTATATCGTAATCCAATTCGCGATGATTACTTCATTGGGCAAATCCACTTTGAAAATTTTAGTGAAAAAAAAATACCCCAAAATTATTTATCCATAAATAACTTACTGTATATTAATAGGGTATAGTTCGTCTTGGTAAATTAGATTCTATATTTAATGATGATTCGAATGGTATATCGTAATCCAATTCGCGATGATTACTTCATTGGGCAAATCCACTTTGAAAATTTTAGTGAAAAAAAAATACCCCAAAATTTTTAATCCATAAATAACTTACTGTATATTAATAGGATATAGTTCGTCTTGGTATATTAGATTCTATATTTAATGATGATTCGAATGGTATATCGTAACCCAATTCGCGATGATTACTTCATTGGGCAAATCCACTTTGTAAATTTTAGTGAAAAAAAATACCCCAAAATTTTTAATCCATAAATAACTTACTGTATATTAATAGGATATAGTTCGTCTTGGTATATTAGATTCTATATTTAATGATGATTCGAATGGTATATCGTAACCCAATTCGCGATGATTACTTCATCGGGCAAATCCACTTTGTAAATTTTAGTGAAAAAAAATACCCCAAAATTTTTAATCCATAAATAACTTACTGTATATTAATAGGATATAGTTCGCTTGGTATATTAGATTCTATATTTAATGATGATTCGAATGGTATATCGTAACCCAATTCGCGATGATTACTTCATCGGGCAAATCCACTTTGAAAATTTTAGTGAAAAAAAATACCCCAAAATTATTTATCCATAAATAACTTACTGTATATTAATAGGATATAGTTCGCTTGGTATATTAGATTCTATATTTAATGATGATTCGAATGGTATATCGTATCCCAATTCGCGATGATTACTTCATTGGGCAAATCCACTTTGTAAATTTTAGTGAAAAAAAATACCCCAAAATTTTTAATCCATAAATAACTTACTGTATATTAATAGGATATAGTTCGTCTTGGTATATTAGATTCTATATTTAATGATGATTCGAATGGTATATCGTAACCCAATTCGCGATGATTACTTCATCGGGCAAATCCACTTTGTAAATTTTAGTGAAAAAAAATACCCCAAAATTTTTAATCCATAAATAACTTACTGTATATTAATAGGATATAGTTCGCTTGGTATATTAGATTCTATATTTAATGATGATTCGAATGGTATATCGTAACCCAATTCGCGATGATTACTTCATCGGACAAATCCACTTTGAAAATTTTAGTGAAAAAAAATACCCCAAAATTATTTATCCATAAATAACTTACTGTATATTAATAGGGTATAGTTCGTCTTGGTAAATTAGATTCTATATTTAATGATGATTCGAATGGTATATCGTAACCCAATTCGCGATGATTACTTCATCGGGCAAATCCACTTTGTAAATTTTAGTGAAAAAAAATACCCCAAAATTTTTAATCCATAAATAACTTACTGTATATTAATAGGATATAGTTCGCTTGGTATATTAGATTCTATATTTAATGATGATTCGAATGGTATATCGTAACCCAATTCGCGATGATTACTTCATCGGGCAAATCCACTTTGAAAATTTTAGTGAAAAAAAATACCCCAAAATTATTTATCCATAAATAACTTACTGTATATTAATAGGGTATAGTTCGTCTTGGTATATTAGATTCTATATTTAATGATGATTCGAATGGTATATCGTAACCCAATTCGCGATGATTACTTCATTGGGCAAATCCACTTTGAAAATTTTAGTGAAAAAAAATACCCCAAAATTTTTAATCCATAAATAACTTACTGTATATTAATAGGATATAGTTCGTCTTGGTATATTAGATTCTATATTTAATGATGATTCGAATGGTCCACTTTGAAAATTTTAGTGAAAAAAAATACCCCAAAATTTTTAATCCATAAATAACTTACTGTATATTAATAGGGTATGTTCGTCTTGGTATATTAGATTCTATATTTAATGGAGATTCGAATGATATATCGTAATCCAATTCGCGATGATTACTTCATTGGGCAAATCCACTTTGAAAATTTTAGTGAAAAAAAAATACCCCAAAATTTTTAATCCATAAATAACTTACTGTATATTAATAGGGTATAGTTCGTCTTGGTATATTAGATTCTATATTTAATGATGATTCGAATGGTATATCGTAACCCAATTCGCGATGATTACTTCATTGGGCAAATCCACTTTGAAAATTTTAGTGAAAAAAAATACCCCAAAATTTTTAATCCATAAATAACTTACTGTATATTAATAGGGTATGTTCGTCTTGGTATATTAGATTCTATATTTAATGGAGATTCGAATGATATATCGTAATCCAATTCGCGATGATTACTTCATTGGGCAAATCCACTTTGAAAATTTTAGTGAAAAAAAAATACCCCAAAATTTTTAATCCATAAATAACTTACTGTATATTAATAGGGTATAGTTCGTCTTGGTATATTAGATTCTATATTTAATGGAGATTCGAATGATATATCGTAATCCAATTCGCGATGATTACTTCATTGGGCAAATCCACTTTGAAAATTTTAGTGAAAAAAAATACCCCAAAATTTTTAATCCATAAATAACTTACTGTATATTAATAGGGTATGTTCGTCTTGGTATATTAGATTCTATATTTAATGGAGATTCGAATGATATATCGTAATCCAATTCGCGATGATTACTTCATTGGGCAAATCCACTTTGAAAATTTTAGTGAAAAAAAAATACCCCAAAATTTTTAATCCATAAATAACTTACTGTATATTAATAGGGTATAGTTCGTCTTGGTATATTAGATTCTATATTTAATGATGATTCGAATGGTATATCGTAACCCAATTCGCGATGATTACTTCATTGGGCAAATCCACTTTGAAAATTTTAGTGAAAAAAAATACCCCAAAATTTTTAATCCATAAATAACTTACTGTATATTAATAGGGTATGTTCGTCTTGGTATATTAGATTCTATATTTAATGGAGATTCGAATGATATATCGTAATCCAATTCGCGATGATTACTTCATTGGGCAAATCCACTTTGAAAATTTTAGTGAAAAAAAATACCCCAAAATTTTTAATCCATAAATAACTTACTGTATATTAATAGGGTATGTTCGTCTTGGTATATTAGATTCTATATTTAATGGAGATTCGAATGATATATCGTAATCCAATTCGCGATGATTACTTCATTGGGCAAATCCACTTTGAAAATTTTAGTGAAAAAAAATACCCCAAAATTTTTAATCCATAAATAACTTACTGTATATTAATAGGGTATGTTCGTCTTGGTATATTAGATTCTATATTTAATGGAGATTCGAATGATATATCGTAATCCAATTCGCGATGATTACTTCATTGGGCAAATCCACTTTGAAAATTTTAGTGAAAAAAAATACCCCAAAATTTTTAATCCATAAATAACTTACTGTATATTAATAGGGTATGTTCGTCTTGGTATATTAGATTCTATATTTAATGGAGATTCGAATGATATATCGTAATCCAATTCGCGATGATTACTTCATTGGGCAAATCCACTTTGAAAATTTTAGTGAAAAAAAATACCCCAAAATTTTTAATCCATAAATAACTTACTGTATATTAATAGGGTATGTTCGTCTTGGTATATTAGATTCTATATTTAATGGAGATTCGAATGATATATCGTAATCCAATTCGCGATGATTACTTCATTGGGCAAATCCACTTTGAAAATTTTAGTGAAAAAAAATACCCCAAAATTTTTAATCCATAAATAACTTACTGTATATTAATAGGGTATGTTCGTCTTGGTATATTAGATTCTATATTTAATGGAGATTCGAATGATATATCGTAATCCAATTCGCGATGATTACTTCATTGGGCAAATCCACTTTGAAAATTTTAGTGAAAAAAAATACCCCAAAATTTTTAATCCATAAATAACTTACTGTATATTAATAGGGTATGTTCGTCTTGGTATATTAGATTCTATATTTAATGGAGATTCGAATGATATATCGTAATCCAATTCGCGATGATTACTTCATTGGGCAAATCCACTTTGAAAATTTTAGTGAAAAAAAATACCCCAAAATTTTTAATCCATAAATAACTTACTGTATATTAATAGGGTATGTTCGTCTTGGTATATTAGATTCTATATTTAATGGAGATTCGAATGATATATCGTAATCCAATTCGCGATGATTACTTCATTGGGCAAATCCACTTTGAAAATTTTAGTGAAAAAAAATACCCCAAAATTTTTAATCCATAAATAACTTACTGTATATTAATAGGGTATGTTCGTCTTGGTATATTAGATTCTATATTTAATGGAGATTCGAATGATATATCGTAATCCAATTCGCGATGATTACTTCATTGGGCAAATCCACTTTGAAAATTTTAGTGAAAAAAAATACCCCAAAATTTTTAATCCATAAATAACTTACTGTATATTAATAGGGTATGTTCGTCTTGGTATATTAGATTCTATATTTAATGGAGATTCGAATGATATATCGTAATCCAATTCGCGATGATTACTTCATTGGGCAAATCCACTTTGAAAATTTTAGTGAAAAAAAATACCCCAAAATTTTTAATCCATAAATAACTTACTGTATATTAATAGGGTATGTTCGTCTTGGTATATTAGATTCTATATTTAATGGAGATTCGAATGATATATCGTAATCCAATTCGCGATGATTACTTCATTGGGCAAATCCACTTTGAAAATTTTAGTGAAAAAAAATACCCCAAAATTTTTAATCCATAAATAACTTACTGTATATTAATAGGGTATGTTCGTCTTGGTATATTAGATTCTATATTTAATGGAGATTCGAATGATATATCGTAATCCAATTCGCGATGATTACTTCATTGGGCAAATCCACTTTGAAAATTTTAGTGAAAAAAAATACCCCAAAATTTTTAATCCATAAATAACTTACTGTATATTAATAGGGTATGTTCGTCTTGGTATATTAGATTCTATATTTAATGGAGATTCGAATGATATATCGTAATCCAATTCGCGATGATTACTTCATTGGGCAAATCCACTTTGAAAATTTTAGTGAAAAAAAATACCCCAAAATTTTTAATCCATAAATAACTTACTGTATATTAATAGGGTATGTTCGTCTTGGTATATTAGATTCTATATTTAATGGAGATTCGAATGATATATCGTAATCCAATTCGCGATGATTACTTCATTGGGCAAATCCACTTTGAAAATTTTAGTGAAAAAAAATACCCCAAAATTTTTAATCCATAAATAACTTACTGTATATTAATAGGGTATGTTCGTCTTGGTATATTAGATTCTATATTTAATGGAGATTCGAATGATATATCGTAATCCAATTCGCGATGATTACTTCATTGGGCAAATCCACTTTGAAAATTTTAGTGAAAAAAAATACCCCAAAATTTTTAATCCATAAATAACTTACTGTATATTAATAGGGTATAGTTCGTCTTGGTATATTAGATTCTATATTTAATGATGATTCGAATGGTATATCGTAACCCAATTCGCGATGATTACTTCATTGGGCAAATCCACTTTGAAAATTTTAGTGAAAAAAAAATACCCCAAAATTTTTAATCCATAAATAACTTACTGTATATTAATAGGATATAGTTCGTCTTGGTATATTAAATTTTATATTTAATGGAGATTCGAATGGTATATCGTAACCCAATTCGCGATGATTACTTCATCGGGCAAATCCACTTTGTAAATTTTAGTGAAAAAAAATACCCCAAAATTTTTAATCCATAAATAACTTACTGTATATTAATAGGATATAGTTCGCTTGGTATATTAGATTCTATATTTAATGATGATTCGAATGGTATATCGTAACCCAATTCGCGATGATTACTTCATCGGGCAAATCCACTTTGAAAATTTTAGTGAAAAAAAATACCCCAAAATTATTTATCCATAAATAACTTACTGTATATTAATAGGGTATGTTCGTCTTGGTATATTAGATTCTATATTTAATGGAGATTCGAATGATATATCGTAATCCAATTCGCGATGATTACTTCATTGGGCAAATCCACTTTGAAAATTTTAGTGAAAAAAAATACCCCAAAATTTTTAATCCATAAATAACTTACTGTATATTAATAGGGTATGTTCGTCTTGGTATATTAGATTCTATATTTAATGATGATTCGAATGGTATATCGTAACCCAATTCGCGATGATTACTTCATCGGGCAAATCCACTTTGAAAATTTTAGTGAAAAAAAATACCCCAAAATTTTTAATCCATAAATAACTTACTGTATATTAATAGGATATAGTTCGCTTGGTATATTAGATTCTATATTTAATGATGATTCGAATGGTATATCGTAACCCAATTCGCGATGATTACTTCATCGGGCAAATCCACTTTGAAAATTTTAGTGAAAAAAAATACCCCAAAATTATTTATCCATAAATAACTTACTGTATATTAATAGGATATAGTTCGTCTTGGTATATTAGATTCTATATTTAATGATGATTCGAATGGTATATCGTAACCCAATTCGCGATGATTACTTCATCGGGCAAATCCACTTTGAAAATTTTAGTGAAAAAAAATACCCCAAAATTTTTAATCCATAAATAACTTACTGTATATTAATAGGGTATAGTTCGTCTTGGTATATTAGATTCTATATTTAATGATGATTCGAATGGTATATCGTAACCCAATTCGCGATGATTACTTCATTGGGCAAATCCACTTTGAAAATTTTAGTGAAAAAAAAATACCCCAAAATTTTTAATCCATAAATAACTTACTGTATATTAATAGGATATAGTTTCTTGGTATATTAGATTCTATATTTAATGATGATTCGAATGGTATATCGTAACCCAATTCGCGATGATTACTTCATCGGGCAAATCCACTTTGAAAATTTTAGTGAAAAAAAATACCCCAAAATTATTTATCCATAAATAACTTACTGTATATTAATAGGGTATAGTTCGTCTTGGTATAGTAGATACTATATTTAATGGAGATTCGAATGGTATATCGTAATCCAATTCGCGATGATTACTTCATCGGGCAAATCCACTTTGAAAATATCAGTCAAAAAAATAAACCCAAAATTATTAATCCATAAATAACTTACTGTATATTAATAGGGTATAGTTCGTCTTGGTATATTAGATATATATTTAATGGAGATTCGAATGATATATCGTAATCCAATTCGCGATGATTACTTCATCGGGCAAATCCACTTTGAAAATTTTATTGAAAAAAAATACCCCAAAATTTTTAATCCATAAATAACTTACTGTATATTAATAGGGTATAGTTTCTTGGTATATTAGATACTATATTTAATGATGATTCGAATGATATATCGTAACCCAATTCGCGATGATTACTTCATTGGGCAAATCCACTTTGAAAATTTTAGTGAAAAAAAATACCCCAAAATTATTTATCCATAAATAACTTACTGTATATTAATAGGGTATAGTTCTTCTTGGTATATTAGATACTATATTTAATGATGATTCGAATGATATATCGTAACCCAATTCGCGATGATTACTTCATTGGGCAAATCCACTTTGAAAATATCAGTCAAAAAAAAACACAAAATTATTAATCCATAAATAACTTACTGTATATTAATAGGGTATAGTTCGTCTTGGTATAGTAGATACTATATTTAATGGAGATTCGAATGGTATATCGTAATCCAATTCGCGATGATTACTTCATCGGGCAAATCCACTTTGAAAATATCAGTCAAAAAAATAAACCCAAAATTATTAATCCATAAATAACTTACTGTATATTAATAGGGTATAGTTCGTCTTGTTAAAGTAGATACTATATTTAATGGAGATTCGAATGATATATCGTAACCCAATTCGCGATGATTACTTCATTGGGCAAATCCACTTTGAAAATTTTAGTGAAAAAAAATACCCCAAAATTATTTATCCATAAATAACTTACTGTATATTAATAGGGTATAGTTCGTCATGGTATATTAGATACTATATTTAATGATGATTCGAATGATATATCGTAACCCAATTCGCGATGATTACTTCATTGGGCAAATCCACTTTGAAAATATCAGTCAAAAAAAAAACACAAAATTATTAATCCATAAATAACTTACTGTATATTAATAGGGTATAGTTCGTCTTGGTATAGTAGATACTATATTTAATGGAGATTCGAATGGTATATCGTAATCCAATTCGCGATGATTACTTCATCGGGCAAATCCACTTTGAAAATATCAGTCAAAAAAATAAACCCAAAATTATTAATCCATAAATAACTTACTGTATATTAATAGGGTATAGTTCGTCTTGGTATATTAGATATATATTTAATGGAGATTCGAATGATATATCGTAATCCAATTCGCGATGATTACTTCATCGGGCAAATCCACTTTGAAAATATCAGTCAAAAAAAACCCAAAATTATTAATCCATAAATAACTTACTTTATATTAATAAGGTATAGTTCGTCTTGGTATATTAGATACTATATTTAATGGAGATTCGAATGATATATCGTAATCCAATTCGCGATAATTACTTCATCGGGCAAATCCACTTTGAAAATATCAGTCAAAAAAAATAACCCAAAATTATTACTCCATAAATAACTTACTGTATATTAATAGGGTATAGTTCGTCTTGTTAAAGTAGATACTATATTTAATGGAGATTCGAATGGTATATCGTAATCCAATTCGCGATGATTACTTCATCGGGCAAATCCACTTTGAAAATATCAGTCAAAAAAATAACACAAAATTATTAATCCATAAATAACTTACTGTATATTAATAGGGTATAGTTCGTCTTGGTATATTAGATACTATATTTAATGGAGATTCGAATGATATATCGTAACCCAATTCGCGATGATTACTTCATTGGGCAAATCCACTTTGAAAATTTTAGTGAAAAAAAATACCCCAAAATTATTTATCCATAAATAACTTACTGTATATTAATAGGGTATAGTTCGTCTTGGTATATTAGATACTATATTTAATGATGATTCGAATGATATATCGTAACCCAATTCGCGATGATTACTTCATTGGGCAAATCCACTTTGAAAATATCAGTCAAAAAAAAACACAAAATTATTAATCCATAAATAACTTACTGTATATTAATAGGGTATAGTTCGTCTTGGTATAGTAGATACTATATTTAATGGAGATTCGAATGGTATATCGTAATCCAATTCGCGATGATTACTTCATCGGGCAAATCCACTTTGAAAATATCAGTCAAAAAAATAAACCCAAAATTATTAATCCATAAATAACTTACTGTATATTAATAGGGTATAGTTCGTCTTGGTATATTAGATATATATTTAATGGAGATTCGAATGATATATCGTAATCCAATTCGCGATGATTACTTCATCGGGCAAATCCACTTTGAAAATTTTATTGAAAAAAAATACCCCAAAATTTTTAATCCATAAATAACTTACTGTATATTAATAGGGTATAGTTTCTTGGTATATTAGATACTATATTTAATGATGATTCGAATGATATATCGTAACCCAATTCGCGATGATTACTTCATTGGGCAAATCCACTTTGAAAATTTTAGTGAAAAAAAATACCCCAAAATTATTTATCCATAAATAACTTACTGTATATTAATAGGGTATAGTTCTTCTTGGTATATTAGATACTATATTTAATGATGATTCGAATGATATATCGTAACCCAATTCGCGATGATTACTTCATTGGGCAAATCCACTTTGAAAATATCAGTCAAAAAAAAACACAAAATTATTAATCCATAAATAACTTACTGTATATTAATAGGGTATAGTTCGTCTTGGTATAGTAGATACTATATTTAATGGAGATTCGAATGGTATATCGTAATCCAATTCGCGATGATTACTTCATCGGGCAAATCCACTTTGAAAATATCAGTCAAAAAAATAAACCCAAAATTATTAATCCATAAATAACTTACTGTATATTAATAGGGTATAGTTCGTCTTGTTAAAGTAGATACTATATTTAATGGAGATTCGAATGATATATCGTAACCCAATTCGCGATGATTACTTCATTGGGCAAATCCACTTTGAAAATTTTAGTGAAAAAAAATACCCCAAAATTATTTATCCATAAATAACTTACTGTATATTAATAGGGTATAGTTCGTCTTGGTATATTAGATACTATATTTAATGATGATTCGAATGATATATCGTAACCCAATTCGCGATGATTACTTCATTGGGCAAATCCACTTTGAATATATCAGTCAAAAAAAAAACACAAAATTATTAATCCATAAATAACTTACTGTATATTAATAGGGTATAGTTCGTCTTGGTATAGTAGATACTATATTTAATGGAGATTCGAATGGTATATCGTAATCCAATTCGCGATGATTACTTCATCGGGCAAATCCACTTTGAAAATATCAGTCAAAAAAATAAACCCAAAATTATTAATCCATAAATAACTTACTGTATATTAATAGGGTATAGTTCGTCTTGGTATATTAGATATATATTTAATGGAGATTCGAATGATATATCGTAATCCAATTCGCGATGATTACTTCATCGGGCAAATCCACTTTGAAAATATCAGTCAAAAAAAACCCAAAATTATTAATCCATAAATAACTTACTTTATATTAATAAGGTATAGTTCGTCTTGGTATATTAGATACTATATTTAATGGAGATTCGAATGATATATCGTAATCCAATTCGCGATAATTACTTCATCGGGCAAATCCACTTTGAAAATATCAGTCAAAAAAAATAACCCAAAATTATTACTCCATAAATAACTTACTGTATATTAATAGGGTATAGTTCGTCTTGTTAAAGTAGATACTATATTTAATGGAGATTCGAATGGTATATCGTAATCCAATTCGCGATGATTACTTCATCGGGCAAATCCACTTTGAAAATATCAGTCAAAAAAATAACACAAAATTATTAACCATAATTAACTTACTGTATATTAATAGGGTATAGTTCGTCTTGGTATAGTAGATACTATATTTAATTGAGATTCGAATGGTATATCGTAATCCAATTCGCGATGATTACTTCATCGGGCAAATCCACTTTGAAAATATCAGTCAAAAAAAAATAACACAAAATTATTAATCCATAAATAACTTACTGTATATTAATAGGGTATAGTTCGTCTTGGTATAGTAGATACTATATTTAATGGAGATTCGAATGGTATATCGTAATCCAATTCGCGATGATTACATCATCGGGCAAATCCACTTTGAAAATATCAGTCAAAAAAAATAACCCAAAATTATTACTCCATAAATAACTTACTGTATATTAATAGGGTATAGTTCGTCTTGGTATATTAGATACTATATTTAATGGAGATTCGAATGGTATATTGTAATCCAATTCGCGATGATTACTTCATCGGGCAAATCCACTTTGATAATATCAGTCAAAAAAAACCCAAAATTATTAATCCATAAATAACTTAATGTATATTAATAGGGTATAGTTCGTCTTGGTATAGTAGATACTATATTTAATGGAGATTCGAATGGTATATCGTAATCCAATTCGCGATGATTACTTCATCGGGCAAATCCACTTTGAAAATATCAGTCAAAAAAAAAACACAAAATTATTAATCCATAAATAACTTACTGTATATTAATAGGGTATAGTTCATCTTGGTATAGTAGATACTATATTTAATGGAGATTCGAATGGTATATCGTAATCCAATTCGCGATGATTACTTCATCGGGCAAATCCACTTTGAAAATATCAGTCAAAAAAAAATAACAAAAATTATTAACCATAAATAACTTACTGTATATTAATAGGGTATAGTTCGTCTTGGTATAGTAGATACTATATTTAATGGAGATTCGAATGGTATATCGTAATCCAATTGGCGATGATTACTTCATCGGGCAAATCCACTTTGAAAATATCAGTCAAAAAAAAAACACAAAATTATTAATCCATAAATAACTTACTGTATATTAATAGGGTATAGTTCGTCTTGGTATAGTAGATACAATATTTAATGGAGATTCGAATGGTATATCGTAATCCAATTCGCGATGATTACTTCATCGGGCAAATCCACTTTGAAAATATCAGTCAAAAAAATAAACCCAAAATTATTAATCCATAAATAACTTACTGTATATTAATAGGGTATAGTTCGTCTTGGTATATTAGATACTATATTTAATGGAGATTCGAATGATATATCGTAACCCAGTTCGCGATGATTACTTCATTGGGCAAATCCACTTTGAAAATTTTAGTGAAAAAAAATACCCCAAAATTATTTATCCATAAATAACTTACTGTATATTAATAGGGTATAGTTCGTCTTGGTATATTAGATACTATATTTAATGATGATTCGAATGATATATCGTAACCCAATTCGCGATGATTACTTCATTGGGCAAATCCACTTTGAAAATATCAGTCAAAAAAAAAACACAAAATTATTAATCCATAAATAACTTACTGTATATTAATAGGGTATAGTTCGACTTGGTATAGTAGATACTATATTTAATGGAGATTCGAATGGTATATCGTAATCCAATTCGCGATGATTACTTCATCGGGCAAATCCACTTTGAAAATATCAGTCAAAAAAATAAACCCAAAATTATTAATCCATAAA
The DNA here is from genome assembly GCA_963681835.1 of Meloidogyne enterolobii. Lineage (NCBI taxonomy): Eukaryota > Metazoa > Nematoda > Chromadorea > Rhabditida > Meloidogynidae > Meloidogyne > Meloidogyne enterolobii. The sequence goes on from CAVMJV010000242.1 coordinate 76,988, forward strand.
TAACTTACTGTATATTAATAGGGTATAGTTCGTCTTGGTATATTAGATATATATTTAATGGAGATTCGAATGATATATCGTAATCCAATTCGCGATGATTACTTCATTGGGCAAATCCACTTTGAAAATTTTAGTGAAAAAAAATACCCCAAAATTATTTATCCATAATAACTTACTGTATATTAATAGGGTATAGTTCGTCTTGGTAAATTAGATTCTATATTTAATGATGATTCGAATGGTATATCGTAATCCAATTCGCGATGATTACTTCATTGGGCAAATCCACTTTGAAAATTTTAGTGAAAAAAAAATACCCCAAAATTATTTATCCATAAATAACTTACTGTATATTAATAGGGTATAGTTCGTCTTGTAAATTAGATTCTATATTTAATGATGATTCGAATGGTATATCGTAATCCAATTCGCGATGATTACTTCATTGGGCAAATCTACTTTGAAAATTTTAGTGAAAAAAAATACCCCAAAATTATTTATCCATAATAACTTACTGTATATTAATAGGGTATAGTTCGTCTTGGTAAATTAGATTCTATATTTAATGATGATTCGAATGGTATATCGTAATCCAATTCGCGATGATTACTTCATTGGGCAAATCCACTTTGAAAATATCAGTCAAAAAAAAAACACAAAATTATTAATCCATAAATAACTTACTGTATATTAATAGGGTATAGTTCGTCTTGGTATAGTAGATACTATATTTAATGGAGATTCGAATGGTATATCGTAATCCAATTCGCGATGATTACTTCATCGGGCAAATCCACTTTGAAAATATCAGTCAAAAAAATAAACCCAAAATTATTAATCCATAAATAACTTACTGTATATTAATAGGGTATAGTTCGTCTTGGTATATTAGATATATATTTAATGGAGATTCGAATGATATATCGTAATCCAATTCGCGATGATTACTTCATCGGGCAAATCCACTTTGAAAATATCAGTCAAAAAAAACCCAAAATTATTAATCCATAAATAACTTACTTTATATTAATAAGGTATAGTTCGTCTTGGTATATTAGATACTATATTTAATGGAGATTCGAATGATATATCGTAATCCAATTCGCGATAATTACTTCATCGGGCAAATCCACTTTGAAAATATCAGTCAAAAAAATAAACCCAAAATTATTAATCCATAAATAACTTACTGTATATTAATAGGGTATAGTTCGTCTTGGTATATTAGATACTATATTTAATGGAGATTCGAATGATATATCGTAACCCAATTCGCGATGATTACTTCATTGGGCAAATCCACTTTGAAAATATCAGTCAAAAAAAATAACCCAAAATTATTACTCCATAAATAACTTACTGTATATTAATAGGGTATAGTTCGTCTTGTTAAAGTAGATACTATATTTAATGGAGATTCGAATGGTATATCGTAATCCAATTCGCGATGATTACTTCATCGGGCAAATCCACTTTGAAAATATCAGTCAAAAAAATAACACAAAATTATTAATCCATAAATAACTTACTGTATATTAATAGGGTATAGTTCGTCTTGGTATAGTAGATACTATATTTAATGGAGATTCGAATGGTATATCGTAATCCAATTCGCGATGATTACTTCATCGGGCAAATCCACTTTGAAAATATCAGTCAAAAAAATAAACCCAAAATTATTAATCCATAAATAACTTACTGTATATTAATAGGGTATAGTTCGTCTTGGTATAGTAGATACTATATTTAATGGAGATTCGAATGGTATATCGTAATCCAATTCGCGATGATTACTTCATCGGGCAAATCCACTTTGAAAATATCAGTCAAAAAAATAAACCCAAAATTATTAATCCATAAATAACTTACTGTATATTAATAGGGTATAGTTCGTCTTGGTATATTAGATACTATATTTAATGGAGATTCGAATGATATATCGTAACCCAATTCGCGATGATTACTTCATTGGGCAAATCCACTTTGAAAATTTTAGTGAAAAAAAATACCCCAAAATTATTTATCCATAAATAACTTACTGTATATTAATAGGGTATAGTTCGTCTTGGTATATTAGATACTATATTTAATGATGATTCGAATGATATATCGTAACCCAATTCGCGATGATTACTTCATTGGGCAAATCCACTTTGAAAATATCAGTCAAAAAAAAAACACAAAATTATTAATCCATAAATAACTTACTGTATATTAATAGGGTATAGTTCGTCTTGGTATAGTAGATACTATATTTAATGGAGATTCGAATGGTATATCGTAATCCAATTCGCGATGATTACTTCATCGGGCAAATCCACTTTGAAAATATCAGTCAAAAAAATAAACCCAAAATTATTAATCCATAAATAACTTACTGTATATTAATAGGGTATAGTTCGTCTTGGTATATTAGATATATATTTAATGGAGATTCGAATGATATATCGTAATCCAATTCGCGATGATTACTTCATCGGGCAAATCCACTTTGAAAATTTTATTGAAAAAAAATACCCCAAAATTTTTAATCCATAAATAACTTACTGTATATTAATAGGGTATAGTTTCTTGGTATATTAGATACTATATTTAATGATGATTCGAATGATATATCGTAACCCAATTCGCGATGATTACTTCATTGGGCAAATCCACTTTGAAAATTTTAGTGAAAAAAAATACCCCAAAATTATTTATCCATAAATAACTTACTGTATATTAATAGGGTATAGTTCTTCTTGGTATATTAGATAATATATTTAATGATGATTCGAATGATATATCGTAACCCAATTCGCGATGATTACTTCATTGGGCAAATCCACTTTGAAAATATCAGTCAAAAAAAAACACAAAATTATTAATCCATAAATAACTTACTGTATATTAATAGGGTATAGTTCGTCTTGGTATAGTAGATACTATATTTAATGGAGATTCGAATGGTATATCGTAATCCAATTCGCGATGATTACTTCATCGGGCAAATCCACTTTGAAAATATCAGTCAAAAAAATAAACCCAAAATTATTAATCCATAAATAACTTACTGTATATTAATAGGGTATAGTTCGTCTTGTTAAAGTAGATACTATATTTAATGGAGATTCGAATGATATATCGTAACCCAATTCGCGATGATTACTTCATTGGGCAAATCCACTTTGAAAATTTTAGTGAAAAAAAATACCCCAAAATTATTTATCCATAAATAACTTACTGTATATTAATAGGGTATAGTTCGTCTTGGTATATTAGATACTATATTTAATGATGATTCGAATGATATATCGTAACCCAATTCGCGATGATTACTTCATTGGGCAAATCCACTTTGAACATATCAGTCAAAAAAAAAACACAAAATTATTAATCCATAAATAACTTACTGTATATTAATAGGGTATAGTTCGTCTTGGTATAGTAGATACTATATTTAATGGAGATTCGAATGGTATATCGTAATCCAATTCGCGATGATTACTTCATCGGGCAAATCCACTTTGAAAATATCAGTCAAAAAAATAAACCCAAAATTATTAATCCATAAATAACTTACTGTATATTAATAGGGTATAGTTCGTCTTGGTATATTAGATATATATTTAATGGAGATTCGAATGATATATCGTAATCCAATTCGCGATGATTACTTCATCGGGCAAATCCACTTTGAAAATATCAGTCAAAAAAAACCCAAAATTATTAATCCATAAATAACTTACTTTATATTAATAAGGTATAGTTCGTCTTGGTATATTAGATACTATATTTAATGGAGATTCGAATGATATATCGTAATCCAATTCGCGATAATTACTTCATCGGGCAAATCCACTTTGAAAATATCAGTCAAAAAAAATAACCCAAAATTATTACTCCATAAATAACTTACTGTATATTAATAGGGTATAGTTCGTCTTGTTAAAGTAGATACTATATTTAATGGAGATTCGAATGGTATATCGTAATCCAATTCGCGATGATTACTTCATCGGGCAAATCCACTTTGAAAATATCAGTCAAAAAAATAACACAAAATTATTAACCATAATTAACTTACTGTATATTAATAGGGTATAGTTCGTCTTGGTATAGTAGATACTATATTTAATGGAGATTCGAATGGTATATCGTAATCCAATTCGCGATGATTACTTCATCGGGCAAATCCACTTTGAAAATATCAGTCAAAAAAAAATAACACAAAATTATTAATCCATAAATAACTTACTGTATATTAATAGGGTATAGTTCGTCTTGGTATAGTAGATACTATATTTAATGGAGATTCGAATGGTATATCGTAATCCAATTCGCGATGATTACATCATCGGGCAAATCCACTTTGAAAATATCAGTCAAAAAAAATAACCCAAAATTATTACTCCATAAATAACTTACTGTATATTAATAGGGTATAGTTCGTCTTGGTATATTAGATACTATATTTAATGGAGATTCGAATGGTATATTGTAATCCAATTCGCGATGATTACTTCATCGGGCAAATCCACTTTGATAATATCAGTCAAAAAAAACCCAAAATTATTAATCCATAAATAACTTAATGTATATTAATAGGGTATAGTTCGTCTTGGTATAGTAGATACTATATTTAATGGAGATTCGAATGGTATATCGTAATCCAATTCGCGATGATTACTTCATCGGGCAAATCCACTTTGAAAATATCAGTCAAAAAAAAAACACAAAATTATTAATCCATAAATAACTTACTGTATATTAATAGGGTATAGTTCATCTTGGTATAGTAGATACTATATTTAATGGAGATTCGAATGGTATATCGTAATCCAATTCGCGATGATTACTTCATCGGGCAAATCCACTTTGAAAATATCAGTCAAAAAAAATAACAAAAATTATTAACCATAAATAACTTACTGTATATTAATAGGGTATAGTTCGTCTTGATATAGTAGATACTATATTTAATGGAGATTCGAATGGTATATCGTAATCCAATTGGCGATGATTACTTCATCGGGCAAATCCACTTTGAAAATATCAGTCAAAAAAAAAACACAAAATTATTAATCCATAAATAACTTACTGTATATTAATAGGGTATAGTTCGTCTTGGTATAGTAGATACAATATTTAATGGAGATTCGAATGGTATATCGTAATCCAATTCGCGATGATTACTTCATCGGGCAAATCCACTTTGAAAATATCAGTCAAAAAAATAAACCCAAAATTATTAATCCATAAATAACTTACTGTATATTAATAGGGTATAGTTCGTCTTGGTATATTAGATACTATATTTAATGGAGATTCGAATGATATATCGTAACCCAATTCGCGATGATTACTTCATTGGGCAAATCCACTTTGAAAATTTTAGTGAAAAAAAATACCCCAAAATTATTTATCCATAAATAACTTACTGTATATTAATAGGGTATAGTTCGTCTTGGTATATTAGATACTATATTTAATGATGATTCGAATGATATATCGTAACCCAATTCGCGATGATTACTTCATTGGGCAAATCCACTTTGAAAATATCAGTCAAAAAAAAAACACAAAATTATTAATCCATAAATAACTTACTGTATATTAATAGGGTATAGTTCGACTTGGTATAGTAGATACTATATTTAATGGAGATTCGAATGTTATATCGTAATCCAATTCGCGATGATTACTTCATCGGGCAAATCCACTTTGAAAATATCAGTCAAAAAAATAAACCCAAAATTATTAATCCATAAATAACTTACTGTATATTAATAGGGTATAGTTCGTCTTGGTATATTAGATATATATTTAATGGAGATTCGAATGATATATCGTAATCCAATTCGCGATGATTACTTCATCGGGCAAATCCACTTTGAAAATTTTAGTGAAAAAAAATACCCCAAAATTATTTATCCATAATAACTTACTGTATATTAATAGGGTATAGTTCGTCTTGGTAAATTAGATTCTATATTTAATGATGATTCGAATGGTATATCGTAATCCAATTCGCGATGATTACTTCATTGGGCAAATCCACTTTGAAAATTTTAGTGAAAAAAAATACCCCAAAATTATTTATCCATAAATAACTTACTGTATATTAATAGGGTATAGTTCGTCTTGGTATATTAGATACTATATTTAATGATGATTCGAATGATATATCGTAACCCAATTCGCGATGATTACTTCATTGGGCAAATCCACTTTGAAAATATCAGTCAAAAAAAAAACACAAAATTATTAATCCATAAATAACTTACTGTATATTAATAGGGTATAGTTCGACTTGGTATAGTAGATACTATATTTAATGGAGATTCGAATGTTATATCGTAATCCAATTCGCGATGATTACTTCATCGGGCAAATCCACTTTGAAAATATCAGTCAAAAAAATAAACCCAAAATTATTAATCCATAAATAACTTACTGTATATTAATAGGGTATAGTTCGTCTTGGTATATTAGATATATATTTAATGGAGATTCGAATGATATATCGTAATCCAATTCGCGATGATTACTTCATCGGGCAAATCCACTTTGAAAATTTTAGTGAAAAAAAATACCCCAAAATTATTTATCCATAATAACTTACTGTATATTAATAGGGTATAGTTCGTCTTGGTATATTAGATTCTATATTTAATGATGATTCGAATGGTATATCGTAACCCAATTCGCGATGATTACTTCATTGGGCAAATCCACTTTGAAAATTTTAGTGAAAAAAAATACCCCAAAATTATTTATCCATAAATAACTTACTGTATATTAATAGGGTATAGTTCGTCTTGTAAATTAGATTCTATATTTAATGATGATTCGAATGGTATATCGTAATCCAATTCGCGATGATTACTTCATTGGGCAAATCTACTTTGAAAATTTTAGTGAAAAAAAATACCCCAAAATTATTTATCCATAATAACTTACTGTATATTAATAGGGTATAGTTCGTCTTGGTAAATTAGATTCTATATTTAATGATGATTCGAATGGTATATCGTAATCCAATTCGCGATGATTACTTCATTGGGCAAATCCACTTTGAAAATTTTAGTGAAAAAAAATACCCCAAAATTATTTATCCATAAATAACTTACTGTATATTAATAGGGTATAGTTCGTCTTGGTAAATTAGATTCTATATTTAATGATGATTCGAATGGTATATCGTAATCCAATTCGCGATGATTACTTCATCGGGCAAATCCACTTTGAAAATTTTAGTGAAAAAAAATACCCCAAAATTATTTATCCATAAATAACTTACTGTATATTAATAGGGTATAGTTCGTCTTGGTATATTAGATTCTATATTTAATGATGATTCGAATGGTATATCGTAACCCAATTCGCGATGATTACTTCATTGGGCAAATCCACTTTGAAAATTTTAGTGAAAAAAAATACCCCAAAATTATTTATCCATAATAACTTACTGTATATTAATAGGGTATAGTTCGTCTTGGTAAATTAGATTCTATATTTAATGATGATTCGAATGGTATATCGTAATCCAATTCGCGATGATTACTTCATTGGGCAAATCTACTTTGAAAATTTTAGTGAAAAAAAATACCCCAAAATTATTTATCCATAATAACTTACTGTATATTAATAGGGTATAGTTCGTCTTGGTAAATTAGATTCTATATTTAATGATGATTCGAATGGTATATCGTAATCCAATTCGCGATGATTACTTCATTGGGCAAATCCACTTTGAAAATTTTAGTGAAAAAAAATACCCCAAAATTATTTATCCATAAATAACTTACTGTATATTAATAGGGTATAGTTCGTCTTGGTAAATTAGATTCTATATTTAATGATGATTCGAATGGTATATCGTAATCCAATTCGCGATGATTACTTCATTGGGCAAATCCACTTTGAAAATTTTAGTGAAAAAAAATACCCCAAAATTATTTATCCATAAATAACTTACTGTATATTAATAGGGTATAGTTCGTCTTGGTAAATTAGATTCTATATTTAATGATGATTCGAATGGTATATCGTAATCCAATTCGCGATGATTACTTCATTGGGCAAATCCACTTTGAAAATTTTAGTGAAAAAAAATACCCCAAAATTATTTATCCATAAATAACTTACTGTATATTAATAGGGTATAGTTCGTCTTGGTAAATTAGATTCTATATTTAATGATGATTCGAATGGTATATCGTAATCCAATTCGCGATGATTACTTCATTGGGCAAATCCACTTTGAAAATTTTAGTGAAAAAAAATACCCCAAAATTATTTATCCATAAATAACTTACTGTATATTAATAGGGTATAGTTCGTCTGTAAATTAGATTCTATATTTAATGATGATTCGAATGGTATATCGTAATCCAATTCGCGATGATTACTTCATTGGGCAAATCTACTTTGAAAATTTTAGTGAAAAAAAATACCCCAAAATTATTTATCCATAATAACTTACTGTATATTAATAGGGTATAGTTCGTCTTGGTAAATTAGATTCTATATTTAATGATGATTCGAATGGTATATCGTAATCCAATTCGCGATGATTACTTCATTGGGCAAATCCACTTTGAAAATTTTAGTGAAAAAAAATACCCCAAAATTATTTATCCATAAATAACTTACTGTATATTAATAGGGTATAGTTCGTCTTGGTAAATTAGATTCTATATTTAATGATGATTCGAATGGTATATCGTAATCCAATTCGCGATGATTACTTCATCGGGCAAATCCACTTTGAAAATTTTAGTGAAAAAAAATACCCCAAAATTATTTATCCATAAATAACTTACTGTATATTAATAGGGTATAGTTCGTCTTGGTATATTAGATTCTATATTTAATGATGATTCGAATGGTATATCGTAACCCAATTCGCGATGATTACTTCATTGGGCAAATCCACTTTGAAAATTTTAGTGAAAAAAAATACCCCAAAATTATTTATCCATAATAACTTACTGTATATTAATAGGGTATAGTTCGTCTTGGTAAATTAGATTCTATATTTAATGATGATTCGAATGGTATATCGTAATCCAATTCGCGATGATTACTTCATTGGGCAAATCCACTTTGAAAATTTTAGTGAAAAAAAATACCCCAAAATTATTTATCCATAAATAACTTACTGTATATTAATAGGGTATAGTTCGTCTTGGTAAATTAGATTCTATATTTAATGATGATTCGAATGGTATATCGTAATCCAATTCGCGATGATTACTTCATTGGGCAAATCCACTTTGAAAATTTTAGTGAAAAAAAATACCCCAAAATTATTTATCCATAAATAACTTACTGTATATTAATAGGGTATAGTTCGTCTTGGTAAATTAGATTCTATATTTAATGATGATTCGAATGGTATATCGTAATCCAATTCGCGATGATTACTTCATTGGGCAAATCCACTTTGAAAATTTTAGTGAAAAAAAATACCCCAAAATTATTTATCCATAAATAACTTACTGTATATTAATAGGGTATAGTTCGTCTTGGTAAATTAGATTCTATATTTAATGATGATTCGAATGGTATATCGTAATCCAATTCGCGATGATTACTTCATTGGGCAAATCCACTTTGAAAATTTTAGTGAAAAAAAATACCCCAAAATTATTTATCCATAAATAACTTACTGTATATTAATAGGGTATAGTTCGTCTTGGTAAATTAGATTCTATATTTAATGATGATTCGAATGGTATATCGTAATCCAATTCGCGATGATTACTTCATCGGGCAAATCCACTTTGAAAATTTTAGTGAAAAAAAATACCCCAAAATTATTTATCCATAAATAACTTACTGTATATTAATAGGGTATAGTTCGTCTTGGTATATTAGATTCTATATTTAATGATGATTCGAATGGTATATCGTAACCCAATTCGCGATGATTACTTCATTGGGCAAATCCACTTTGAAAATTTTAGTGAAAAAAAATACCCCAAAATTATTTATCCATAATAACTTACTGTATATTAATAGGGTATAGTTCGTCTTGGTAAATTAGATTCTATATTTAATGATGATTCGAATGGTATATCGTAATCCAATTCGCGATGATTACTTCATTGGGCAAATCCACTTTGAAAATTTTAGTGAAAAAAAATACCCCAAAATTATTTATCCATAAATAACTTACTGTATATTAATAGGGTATAGTTCGTCTTGGTAAATTAGATTCTATATTTAATGATGATTCGAATGGTATATCGTAATCCAATTCGCGATGATTACTTCATTGGGCAAATCCACTTTGAAAATTTTAGTGAAAAAAAATACCCCAAAATTATTTATCCATAAATAACTTACTGTATATTAATAGGGTATAGTTCGTCTTGGTAAATTAGATTCTATATTTAATGATGATTCGAATGGTATATCGTAATCCAATTCGCGATGATTACTTCATTGGGCAAATCCACTTTGAAAATTTTAGTGAAAAAAAATACCCCAAAATTATTTATCCATAAATAACTTACTGTATATTAATAGGGTATAGTTCGTCTTGGTAAATTAGATTCTATATTTAATGATGATTCGAATGGTATATCGTAATCCAATTCGCGATGATTACTTCATTGGGCAAATCCACTTTGAAAATTTTAGTGAAAAAAAATACCCCAAAATTATTTATCCATAAATAACTTACTGTATATTAATAGGGTATAGTTCGTCTTGGTAAATTAGATTCTATATTTAATGATGATTCGAATGGTATATCGTAATCCAATTCGCGATGATTACTTCATTGGGCAAATCCACTTTGAAAATTTTAGTGAAAAAAAATACCCCAAAATTATTTATCCATAAATAACTTACTGTATATTAATAGGGTATAGTTCGTCTTGGTAAATTAGATTCTATATTTAATGATGATTCGAATGGTATATCGTAATCCAATTCGCGATGATTACTTCATTGGGCAAATCCACTTTGAAAATTTTAGTGAAAAAAAATAACACAAAATTATTTATCCATAATAACTTACTGTATATTAATAGGGTATAGTTCGTCTTGTAAATTAGATTCTATATTTAATGATGATTCGAATGGTATATCGTAATCCAATTCGCGATGATTACTTCATTGGGCAAATCTACTTTGAAAATTTTAGTGAAAAAAAATACCCCAAAATTATTTATCCATAATAACTTACTGTATATTAATAGGGTATAGTTCGTCTTGGTAAATTAGATTCTATATTTAATGATGATTCGAATGGTATATCGTAATCCAATTCGCGATGATTACTTCATTGGGCAAATCCACTTTGAAAATTTTAGTGAAAAAAAATACCCCAAAATTATTTATCCATAAATAACTTACTGTATATTAATAGGGTATAGTTCGTCTTGGTAAATTAGATTCTATATTTAATGATGATTCGAATGGTATATCGTAATCCAATTCGCGATGATTACTTCATCGGGCAAATCCACTTTGAAAATTTTAGTGAAAAAAAATACCCCAAAATTATTTATCCATAAATAACTTACTGTATATTAATAGGGTATAGTTCGTCTTGGTATATTAGATTCTATATTTAATGATGATTCGAATGGTATATCGTAACCCAATTCGCGATGATTACTTCATTGGGCAAATCCACTTTGAAAATTTTAGTGAAAAAAAATACCCCAAAATTATTTATCCATAATAACTTACTGTATATTAATAGGGTATAGTTCGTCTTGGTAAATTAGATTCTATATTTAATGATGATTCGAATGGTATATCGTAATCCAATTCGCGATGATTACTTCATTGGGCAAATCTACTTTGAAAATTTTAGTGAAAAAAAATACCCCAAAATTATTTATCCATAATAACTTACTGTATATTAATAGGGTATAGTTCGTCTTGGTAAATTAGATTCTATATTTAATGATGATTCGAATGGTATATCGTAATCCAATTCGCGATGATTACTTCATTGGGCAAATCCACTTTGAAAATTTTAGTGAAAAAAAATACCCCAAAATTATTTATCCATAAATAACTTACTGTATATTAATAGGGTATAGTTCGTCTTGGTAAATTAGATTCTATATTTAATGATGATTCGAATGGTATATCGTAATCCAATTCGCGATGATTACTTCATTGGGCAAATCCACTTTGAAAATTTTAGTGAAAAAAAATACCCCAAAATTATTTATCCATAAATAACTTACTGTATATTAATAGGGTATAGTTCGTCTTGGTAAATTAGATTCTATATTTAATGATGATTCGAATGGTATATCGTAATCCAATTCGCGATGATTACTTCATTGGGCAAATCCACTTTGAAAATTTTAGTGAAAAAAAATACCCCAAAATTATTTATCCATAAATAACTTACTGTATATTAATAGGGTATAGTTCGTCTTGGTAAATTAGATTCTATATTTAATGATGATTCGAATGGTATATCGTAATCCAATTCGCGATGATTACTTCATTGGGCAAATCCACTTTGAAAATTTTAGTGAAAAAAAATACCCCAAAATTATTTATCCATAAATAACTTACTGTATATTAATAGGGTATAGTTCGTCTGTAAATTAGATTCTATATTTAATGATGATTCGAATGGTATATCGTAATCCAATTCGCGATGATTACTTCATTGGGCAAATCTACTTTGAAAATTTTAGTGAAAAAAAATACCCCAAAATTATTTATCCATAATAACTTACTGTATATTAATAGGGTATAGTTCGTCTTGGTAAATTAGATTCTATATTTAATGATGATTCGAATGGTATATCGTAATCCAATTCGCGATGATTACTTCATTGGGCAAATCCACTTTGAAAATTTTAGTGAAAAAAAATACCCCAAAATTATTTATCCATAAATAACTTACTGTATATTAATAGGGTATAGTTCGTCTTGGTAAATTAGATTCTATATTTAATGATGATTCGAATGGTATATCGTAATCCAATTCGCGATGATTACTTCATCGGGCAAATCCACTTTGAAAATTTTAGTGAAAAAAAATACCCCAAAATTATTTATCCATAAATAACTTACTGTATATTAATAGGGTATAGTTCGTCTTGGTATATTAGATTCTATATTTAATGATGATTCGAATGGTATATCGTAACCCAATTCGCGATGATTACTTCATTGGGCAAATCCACTTTGAAAATTTTAGTGAAAAAAAATACCCCAAAATTATTTATCCATAATAACTTACTGTATATTAATAGGGTATAGTTCGTCTTGGTAAATTAGATTCTATATTTAATGATGATTCGAATGGTATATCGTAATCCAATTCGCGATGATTACTTCATTGGGCAAATCCACTTTGAAAATTTTAGTGAAAAAAAATACCCCAAAATTATTTATCCATAAATAACTTACTGTATATTAATAGGGTATAGTTCGTCTTGGTAAATTAGATTCTATATTTAATGATGATTCGAATGGTATATCGTAATCCAATTCGCGATGATTACTTCATTGGGCAAATCCACTTTGAAAATTTTAGTGAAAAAAAATACCCCAAAATTATTTATCCATAAATAACTTACTGTATATTAATAGGGTATAGTTCGTCTTGGTAAATTAGATTCTATATTTAATGATGATTCGAATGGTATATCGTAATCCAATTCGCGATGATTACTTCATTGGGCAAATCCACTTTGAAAATTTTAGTGAAAAAAAATACCCCAAAATTATTTATCCATAAATAACTTACTGTATATTAATAGGGTATAGTTCGTCTTGGTAAATTAGATTCTATATTTAATGATGATTCGAATGGTATATCGTAATCCAATTCGCGATGATTACTTCATTGGGCAAATCCACTTTGAAAATTTTAGTGAAAAAAAATACCCCAAAATTATTTATCCATAAATAACTTACTGTATATTAATAGGGTATAGTTCGTCTTGGTAAATTAGATTCTATATTTAATGATGATTCGAATGGTATATCGTAATCCAATTCGCGATGATTACTTCATCGGGCAAATCCACTTTGAAAATTTTAGTGAAAAAAAATACCCCAAAATTATTTATCCATAAATAACTTACTGTATATTAATAGGGTATAGTTCGTCTTGGTATATTAGATTCTATATTTAATGATGATTCGAATGGTATATCGTAACCCAATTCGCGATGATTACTTCATTGGGCAAATCCACTTTGAAAATTTTAGTGAAAAAAAATACCCCAAAATTATTTATCCATAATAACTTACTGTATATTAATAGGGTATAGTTCGTCTTGGTAAATTAGATTCTATATTTAATGATGATTCGAATGGTATATCGTAATCCAATTCGCGATGATTACTTCATTGGGCAAATCCACTTTGAAAATTTTAGTGAAAAAAAATACCCCAAAATTATTTATCCATAAATAACTTACTGTATATTAATAGGGTATAGTTCGTCTTGGTAAATTAGATTCTATATTTAATGATGATTCGAATGGTATATCGTAATCCAATTCGCGATGATTACTTCATTGGGCAAATCCACTTTGAAAATTTTAGTGAAAAAAAATACCCCAAAATTATTTATCCATAAATAACTTACTGTATATTAATAGGGTATAGTTCGTCTTGGTAAATTAGATTCTATATTTAATGATGATTCGAATGGTATATCGTAATCCAATTCGCGATGATTACTTCATTGGGCAAATCCACTTTGAAAATTTTAGTGAAAAAAAATACCCCAAAATTATTTATCCATAAATAACTTACTGTATATTAATAGGGTATAGTTCGTCTTGGTAAATTAGATTCTATATTTAATGATGATTCGAATGGTATATCGTAATCCAATTCGCGATGATTACTTCATTGGGCAAATCCACTTTGAAAATTTTAGTGAAAAAAAATACCCCAAAATTATTTATCCATAAATAACTTACTGTATATTAATAGGGTATAGTTCGTCTTGGTAAATTAGATTCTATATTTAATGATGATTCGAATGGTATATCGTAATCCAATTCGCGATGATTACTTCATTGGGCAAATCCACTTTGAAAATTTTAGTGAAAAAAAATACCCCAAAATTATTTATCCATAAATAACTTACTGTATATTAATAGGGTATAGTTCGTCTTGGTAAATTAGATTCTATATTTAATGATGATTCGAATGGTATATCGTAATCCAATTCGCGATGATTACTTCATTGGGCAAATCCACTTTGAAAATTTTAGTGAAAAAAAATAACACAAAATTATTTATCCATAATAACTTACTGTATATTAATAGGGTATAGTTCGTCTTGGTAAATTAGATTCTATATTTAATGATGATTCGAATGGTATATCGTAATCCAATTCGCGATGATTACTTCATTGGGCAAATCCACTTTGAAAATTTTAGTGAAAAAAAATACCCCAAAATTATTTATCCATAAATAACTTACTGTATATTAATAGGGTATAGTTCGTCTTGGTAAATTAGATTCTATATTTAATGATGATTCGAATGGTATATCGTAATCCAATTCGCGATGATTACTTCATTGGGCAAATCCACTTTGAAAATTTTAGTGAAAAAAAATACCCCAAAATTATTTATCCATAAATAACTTACTGTATATTAATAGGGTATAGTTCGTCTTGGTAAATTAGATTCTATATTTAATGATGATTCGAATGGTATATCGTAATCCAATTCGCGATGATTACTTCATTGGGCAAATCCACTTTGAAAATTTTAGTGAAAAAAAATACCCCAAAATTATTTATCCATAAATAACTTACTGTATATTAATAGGGTATAGTTCGTCTTGGTAAATTAGATTCTATATTTAATGATGATTCGAATGGTATATCGTAATCCAATTCGCGATGATTACTTCATTGGGCAAATCCACTTTGAAAATTTTAGTGAAAAAAAATACCCCAAAATTATTTATCCATAAATAACTTACTGTATATTAATAGGGTATAGTTCGTCTTGGTAAATTAGATTCTATATTTAATGATGATTCGAATGGTATATCGTAATCCAATTCGCGATGATTACTTCATCGGGCAAATCCACTTTGAAAATTTTAGTGAAAAAAAATACCCCAAAATTATTTATCCATAAATAACTTACTGTATATTAATAGGGTATAGTTCGTCTTGGTATATTAGATTCTATATTTAATGATGATTCGAATGGTATATCGTAACCCAATTCGCGATGATTACTTCATTGGGCAAATCCACTTTGAAAATTTTAGTGAAAAAAAATACCCCAAAATTATTTATCCATAATAACTTACTGTATATTAATAGGGTATAGTTCGTCTTGGTAAATTAGATTCTATATTTAATGATGATTCGAATGGTATATCGTAATCCAATTCGCGATGATTACTTCATTGGGCAAATCCACTTTGAAAATTTTAGTGAAAAAAAATACCCCAAAATTATTTATCCATAAATAACTTACTGTATATTAATAGGGTATAGTTCGTCTTGGTAAATTAGATTCTATATTTAATGATGATTCGAATGGTATATCGTAATCCAATTCGCGATGATTACTTCATTGGGCAAATCCACTTTGAAAATTTTAGTGAAAAAAAATACCCCAAAATTATTTATCCATAAATAACTTACTGTATATTAATAGGGTATAGTTCGTCTTGGTAAATTAGATTCTATATTTAATGATGATTCGAATGGTATATCGTAATCCAATTCGCGATGATTACTTCATTGGGCAAATCCACTTTGAAAATTTTAGTGAAAAAAAATACCCCAAAATTATTTATCCATAAATAACTTACTGTATATTAATAGGGTATAGTTCGTCTTGGTAAATTAGATTCTATATTTAATGATGATTCGAATGGTATATCGTAATCCAATTCGCGATGATTACTTCATTGGGCAAATCCACTTTGAAAATTTTAGTGAAAAAAAATACCCCAAAATTATTTATCCATAAATAACTTACTGTATATTAATAGGGTATAGTTCGTCTTGGTAAATTAGATTCTATATTTAATGATGATTCGAATGGTATATCGTAATCCAATTCGCGATGATTACTTCATTGGGCAAATCCACTTTGAAAATTTTAGTGAAAAAAAATACCCCAAAATTATTTATCCATAAATAACTTACTGTATATTAATAGGGTATAGTTCGTCTTGGTATAGTAGATACAATATTTAATGGAGATTCGAATGGTATATCGTAATCCAATTCGCGATGATTACTTCATCGGGCAAATCCACTTTGAAAATATCAGTCAAAAAAATAAACCCAAAATTATTAATCCATAAATAACTTACTGTATATTAATAGGGTATAGTTCGTCTTGGTATATTAGATACTATATTTAATGGAGATTCGAATGATATATCGTAACCCAATTCGCGATGATTACTTCATTGGGCAAATCCACTTTGAAAATTTTAGTGAAAAAAAATACCCCAAAATTATTTATCCATAAATAACTTACTGTATATTAATAGGGTATAGTTCGTCTTGGTATATTAGATACTATATTTAATGATGATTCGAATGATATATCGTAACCCAATTCGCGATGATTACTTCATTGGGCAAATCCACTTTGAAAATATCAGTCAAAAAAAAAACACAAAATTATTAATCCATAAATAACTTACTGTATATTAATAGGGTATAGTTCGACTTGGTATAGTAGATACTATATTTAATGGAGATTCGAATGTTATATCGTAATCCAATTCGCGATGATTACTTCATCGGGCAAATCCACTTTGAAAATATCAGTCAAAAAAATAAACCCAAAATTATTAATCCATAAATAACTTACTGTATATTAATAGGGTATAGTTCGTCTTGGTATATTAGATATATATTTAATGGAGATTCGAATGATATATCGTAATCCAATTCGCGATGATTACTTCATCGGGCAAATCCACTTTGAAAATTTTAGTGAAAAAAAATACCCCAAAATTATTTATCCATAATAACTTACTGTATATTAATAGGGTATAGTTCGTCTTGGTAAATTAGATTCTATATTTAATGATGATTCGAATGGTATATCGTAATCCAATTCGCGATGATTACTTCATTGGGCAAATCCACTTTGAAAATTTTAGTGAAAAAAAATACCCCAAAATTATTTATCCATAAATAACTTACTGTATATTAATAGGGTATAGTTCGTCTTGGTATATTAGATTCTATATTTAATGATGATTCGAATGGTATATCGTAACCCAATTCGCGATGATTACTTCATTGGGCAAATCCACTTTGAAAATTTTAGTGAAAAAAAATACCCCAAAATTATTTATCCATAAATAACTTACTGTATATTAATAGGGTATAGTTCGTCTTGTAAATTAGATTCTATATTTAATGATGATTCGAATGGTATATCGTAATCCAATTCGCGATGATTACTTCATTGGGCAAATCTACTTTGAAAATTTTAGTGAAAAAAAATACCCCAAAATTATTTATCCATAATAACTTACTGTATATTAATAGGGTATAGTTCGTCTTGGTAAATTAGATTCTATATTTAATGATGATTCGAATGGTATATCGTAATCCAATTCGCGATGATTACTTCATTGGGCAAATCCACTTTGAAAATTTTAGTGAAAAAAAATACCCCAAAATTATTTATCCATAAATAACTTACTGTATATTAATAGGGTATAGTTCGTCTTGGTAAATTAGATTCTATATTTAATGATGATTCGAATGGTATATCGTAATCCAATTCGCGATGATTACTTCATCGGGCAAATCCACTTTGAAAATTTTAGTGAAAAAAAATACCCCAAAATTATTTATCCATAAATAACTTACTGTATATTAATAGGGTATAGTTCGTCTTGGTATATTAGATTCTATATTTAATGATGATTCGAATGGTATATCGTAACCCAATTCGCGATGATTACTTCATTGGGCAAATCCACTTTGAAAATTTTAGTGAAAAAAAATACCCCAAAATTATTTATCCATAATAACTTACTGTATATTAATAGGGTATAGTTCGTCTTGGTAAATTAGATTCTATATTTAATGATGATTCGAATGGTATATCGTAATCCAATTCGCGATGATTACTTCATTGGGCAAATCTACTTTGAAAATTTTAGTGAAAAAAAATACCCCAAAATTATTTATCCATAATAACTTACTGTATATTAATAGGGTATAGTTCGTCTTGGTAAATTAGATTCTATATTTAATGATGATTCGAATGGTATATCGTAATCCAATTCGCGATGATTACTTCATTGGGCAAATCCACTTTGAAAATTTTAGTGAAAAAAAATACCCCAAAATTATTTATCCATAAATAACTTACTGTATATTAATAGGGTATAGTTCGTCTTGGTAAATTAGATTCTATATTTAATGATGATTCGAATGGTATATCGTAATCCAATTCGCGATGATTACTTCATTGGGCAAATCCACTTTGAAAATTTTAGTGAAAAAAAATACCCCAAAATTATTTATCCATAAATAACTTACTGTATATTAATAGGGTATAGTTCGTCTTGGTAAATTAGATTCTATATTTAATGATGATTCGAATGGTATATCGTAATCCAATTCGCGATGATTACTTCATTGGGCAAATCCACTTTGAAAATTTTAGTGAAAAAAAATACCCCAAAATTATTTATCCATAAATAACTTACTGTATATTAATAGGGTATAGTTCGTCTTGGTAAATTAGATTCTATATTTAATGATGATTCGAATGGTATATCGTAATCCAATTCGCGATGATTACTTCATTGGGCAAATCCACTTTGAAAATTTTAGTGAAAAAAAATACCCCAAAATTATTTATCCATAAATAACTTACTGTATATTAATAGGGTATAGTTCGTCTTGTAAATTAGATTCTATATTTAATGATGATTCGAATGGTATATCGTAATCCAATTCGCGATGATTACTTCATTGGGCAAATCTACTTTGAAAATTTTAGTGAAAAAAAATACCCCAAAATTATTTATCCATAATAACTTACTGTATATTAATAGGGTATAGTTCGTCTTGGTAAATTAGATTCTATATTTAATGATGATTCGAATGGTATATCGTAATCCAATTCGCGATGATTACTTCATTGGGCAAATCCACTTTGAAAATTTTAGTGAAAAAAAATACCCCAAAATTATTTATCCATAAATAACTTACTGTATATTAATAGGGTATAGTTCGTCTTGGTAAATTAGATTCTATATTTAATGATGATTCGAATGGTATATCGTAATCCAATTCGCGATGATTACTTCATCGGGCAAATCCACTTTGAAAATTTTAGTGAAAAAAAATACCCCAAAATTATTTATCCATAAATAACTTACTGTATATTAATAGGGTATAGTTCGTCTTGGTATATTAGATTCTATATTTAATGATGATTCGAATGGTATATCGTAACCCAATTCGCGATGATTACTTCATTGGGCAAATCCACTTTGAAAATTTTAGTGAAAAAAAATACCCCAAAATTATTTATCCATAATAACTTACTGTATATTAATAGGGTATAGTTCGTCTTGGTAAATTAGATTCTATATTTAATGATGATTCGAATGGTATATCGTAATCCAATTCGCGATGATTACTTCATTGGGCAAATCCACTTTGAAAATTTTAGTGAAAAAAAATACCCCAAAATTATTTATCCATAAATAACTTACTGTATATTAATAGGGTATAGTTCGTCTTGGTAAATTAGATTCTATATTTAATGATGATTCGAATGGTATATCGTAATCCAATTCGCGATGATTACTTCATTGGGCAAATCCACTTTGAAAATTTTAGTGAAAAAAAATACCCCAAAATTATTTATCCATAAATAACTTACTGTATATTAATAGGGTATAGTTCGTCTTGGTAAATTAGATTCTATATTTAATGATGATTCGAATGGTATATCGTAATCCAATTCGCGATGATTACTTCATTGGGCAAATCCACTTTGAAAATTTTAGTGAAAAAAAATACCCCAAAATTATTTATCCATAAATAACTTACTGTATATTAATAGGGTATAGTTCGTCTTGGTAAATTAGATTCTATATTTAATGATGATTCGAATGGTATATCGTAATCCAATTCGCGATGATTACTTCATTGGGCAAATCCACTTTGAAAATTTTAGTGAAAAAAAATACCCCAAAATTATTTATCCATAAATAACTTACTGTATATTAATAGGGTATAGTTTATCTTGGTAAATTAGATTCTATATTTAATGATGATTCGAATGGTATATCGTAATCCAATTCGCGATGATTACTTCATCGGGCAAATCCACTTTGAAAATTTTAGTGAAAAAAAATACCCCAAAATTATTTATCCATAAATAACTTACTGTATATTAATAGGGTATAGTTCGTCTTGGTATATTAGATTCTATATTTAATGATGATTCGAATGGTATATCGTAACCCAATTCGCGATGATTACTTCATTGGGCAAATCCACTTTGAAAATTTTAGTGAAAAAAAATACCCCAAAATTATTTATCCATAATAACTTACTGTATATTAATAGGGTATAGTTCGTCTTGGTAAATTAGATTCTATATTTAATGATGATTCGAATGGTATATCGTAATCCAATTCGCGATGATTACTTCATTGGGCAAATCCACTTTGAAAATTTTAGTGAAAAAAAATACCCCAAAATTATTTATCCATAAATAACTTACTGTATATTAATAGGGTATAGTTCGTCTTGGTAAATTAGATTCTATATTTAATGATGATTCGAATGGTATATCGTAATCCAATTCGCGATGATTACTTCATTGGGCAAATCCACTTTGAAAATTTTAGTGAAAAAAAATACCCCAAAATTATTTATCCATAAATAACTTACTGTATATTAATAGGGTATAGTTCGTCTTGGTAAATTAGATTCTATATTTAATGATGATTCGAATGGTATATCGTAATCCAATTCGCGATGATTACTTCATTGGGCAAATCCACTTTGAAAATTTTAGTGAAAAAAAATACCCCAAAATTATTTATCCATAAATAACTTACTGTATATTAATAGGGTATAGTTCGTCTTGGTAAATTAGATTCTATATTTAATGATGATTCGAATGGTATATCGTAATCCAATTCGCGATGATTACTTCATTGGGCAAATCCACTTTGAAAATTTTAGTGAAAAAAAATACCCCAAAATTATTTATCCATAAATAACTTACTGTATATTAATAGGGTATAGTTCGTCTTGGTAAATTAGATTCTATATTTAATGATGATTCGAATGGTATATCGTAATCCAATTCGCGATGATTACTTCATTGGGCAAATCCACTTTGAAAATTTTAGTGAAAAAAAATACCCCAAAATTATTTATCCATAAATAACTTACTGTATATTAATAGGGTATAGTTCGTCTTGGTAAATTAGATTCTATATTTAATGATGATTCGAATGGTATATCGTAATCCAATTCGCGATGATTACTTCATTGGGCAAATCCACTTTGAAAATTTTAGTGAAAAAAAATAACACAAAATTATTTATCCATAATAACTTACTGTATATTAATAGGGTATAGTTCGTCTTGGTAAATTAGATTCTATATTTAATGATGATTCGAATGGTATATCGTAATCCAATTCGCGATGATTACTTCATTGGGCAAATCCACTTTGAAAATTTTAGTGAAAAAAAATACCCCAAAATTATTTATCCATAAATAACTTACTGTATATTAATAGGGTATAGTTCGTCTTGGTAAATTAGATTCTATATTTAATGATGATTCGAATGGTATATCGTAATCCAATTCGCGATGATTACTTCATTGGGCAAATCCACTTTGAAAATTTTAGTGAAAAAAAATACCCCAAAATTATTTATCCATAAATAACTTACTGTATATTAATAGGGTATAGTTCGTCTTGGTAAATTAGATTCTATATTTAATGATGATTCGAATGGTATATCGTAATCCAATTCGCGATGATTACTTCATTGGGCAAATCCACTTTGAAAATTTTAGTGAAAAAAAATACCCCAAAATTATTTATCCATAAATAACTTACTGTATATTAATAGGGTATAGTTCGTCTTGGTAAATTAGATTCTATATTTAATGATGATTCGAATGGTATATCGTAATCCAATTCGCGATGATTACTTCATTGGGCAAATCCACTTTGAAAATTTTAGTGAAAAAAAATACCCCAAAATTATTTATCCATAAATAACTTACTGTATATTAATAGGGTATAGTTCGTCTTGGTAAATTAGATTCTATATTTAATGATGATTCGAATGGTATATCGTAATCCAATTCGCGATGATTACTTCATCGGGCAAATCCACTTTGAAAATTTTAGTGAAAAAAAATACCCCAAAATTATTTATCCATAAATAACTTACTGTATATTAATAGGGTATAGTTCGTCTTGGTATATTAGATTCTATATTTAATGATGATTCGAATGGTATATCGTAACCCAATTCGCGATGATTACTTCATTGGGCAAATCCACTTTGAAAATTTTAGTGAAAAAAAATACCCCAAAATTATTTATCCATAAATAACTTACTGTATATTAATAGGGTATAGTTCGTCTTGGTAAATTAGATTCTATATTTAATGATGATTCGAATGGTATATCGTAATCCAATTCGCGATGATTACTTCATTGGGCAAATCCACTTTGAAAATTTTAGTGAAAAAAAATACCCCAAAATTATTTATCCATAAATAACTTACTGTATATTAATAGGGTATAGTTCGTCTTGGTAAATTAGATTCTATATTTAATGATGATTCGAATGGTATATCGTAATCCAATTCGCGATGATTACTTCATTGGGCAAATCCACTTTGAAAATTTTAGTGAAAAAAAATACCCCAAAATTATTTATCCATAAATAACTTACTGTATATTAATAGGGTATAGTTCGTCTTGGTAAATTAGATTCTATATTTAATGATGATTCGAATGGTATATCGTAATCCAATTCGCGATGATTACTTCATTGGGCAAATCCACTTTGAAAATTTTAGTGAAAAAAAATACCCCAAAATTATTTATCCATAAATAACTTACTGTATATTAATAGGGTATAGTTCGTCTTGGTAAATTAGATTCTATATTTAATGATGATTCGAATGGTATATCGTAATCCAATTCGCGATGATTACTTCATTGGGCAAATCCACTTTGAAAATTTTAGTGAAAAAAAATACCCCAAAATTATTTATCCATAAATAACTTACTGTATATTAATAGGGTATAGTTCGTCTTGGTAAATTAGATTCTATATTTAATGATGATTCGAATGGTATATCGTAATCCAATTCGCGATGATTACTTCATCGGGCAAATCCACTTTGAAAATTTTAGTGAAAAAAAATACCCCAAAATTATTTATCCATAAATAACTTACTGTATATTAATAGGGTATAGTTCGTCTTGGTATATTAGATTCTATATTTAATGATGATTCGAATGGTATATCGTAACCCAATTCGCGATGATTACTTCATTGGGCAAATCCACTTTGAAAATTTTAGTGAAAAAAAATACCCCAAAATTATTTATCCATAATAACTTACTGTATATTAATAGGGTATAGTTCGTCTTGGTAAATTAGATTCTATATTTAATGATGATTCGAATGGTATATCGTAATCCAATTCGCGATGATTACTTCATTGGGCAAATCCACTTTGAAAATTTTAGTGAAAAAAAATACCCCAAAATTATTTATCCATAAATAACTTACTGTATATTAATAGGGTATAGTTCGTCTTGGTAAATTAGATTCTATATTTAATGATGATTCGAATGGTATATCGTAATCCAATTCGCGATGATTACTTCATTGGGCAAATCCACTTTGAAAATTTTAGTGAAAAAAAATACCCCAAAATTATTTATCCATAAATAACTTACTGTATATTAATAGGGTATAGTTCGTCTTGGTAAATTAGATTCTATATTTAATGATGATTCGAATGGTATATCGTAATCCAATTCGCGATGATTACTTCATTGGGCAAATCCACTTTGAAAATTTTAGTGAAAAAAAATACCCCAAAATTATTTATCCATAAATAACTTACTGTATATTAATAGGGTATAGTTCGTCTTGGTATATTAGATTCTATATTTAATGATGATTCGAATGGTATATCGTAACCCAATTCGCGATGATTACTTCATTGGGCAAATCCACTTTGAAAATTTTAGTGAAAAAAAATACCCCAAAATTATTTATCCATAATAACTTACTGTATATTAATAGGGTATAGTTCGTCTTGGTAAATTAGATTCTATATTTAATGATGATTCGAATGGTATATCGTAATCCAATTCGCGATGATTACTTCATTGGGCAAATCCACTTTGAAAATTTTAGTGAAAAAAAATACCCCAAAATTATTTATCCATAAATAACTTACTGTATATTAATAGGGTATAGTTCGTCTTGGTAAATTAGATTCTATATTTAATGATGATTCGAATGGTATATCGTAATCCAATTCGCGATGATTACTTCATTGGGCAAATCCACTTTGAAAATTTTAGTGAAAAAAAATACCCCAAAATTATTTATCCATAAATAACTTACTGTATATTAATAGGGTATAGTTCGTCTTGGTAAATTAGATTCTATATTTAATGATGATTCGAATGGTATATCGTAATCCAATTCGCGATGATTACTTCATTGGGCAAATCCACTTTGAAAATTTTAGTGAAAAAAAATACCCCAAAATTATTTATCCATAAATAACTTACTGTATATTAATAGGGTATAGTTCGTCTTGGTAAATTAGATTCTATATTTAATGATGATTCGAATGGTATATCGTAATCCAATTCGCGATGATTACTTCATTGGGCAAATCCACTTTGAAAATTTTAGTGAAAAAAAATACCCCAAAATTATTTATCCATAAATAACTTACTGTATATTAATAGGGTATAGTTCGTCTTGGTAAATTAGATTCTATATTTAATGATGATTCGAATGGTATATCGTAATCCAATTCGCGATGATTACTTCATTGGGCAAATCCACTTTGAAAATTTTAGTGAAAAAAAATACCCCAAAATTATTTATCCATAAATAACTTACTGTATATTAATAGGGTATAGTTCGTCTTGGTAAATTAGATTCTATATTTAATGATGATTCGAATGGTATATCGTAATCCAATTCGCGATGATTACTTCATTGGGCAAATCCACTTTGAAAATTTTAGTGAAAAAAAATAACACAAAATTATCAATCCTTCTTATAATATACAATTAGTTTCAAGTTTCAATAAAGTTTTTAAAAATTTAGTTGAAACACCTTACAACTTGTACTCAATTGACCGAATTTAACCGAAATTTTTAAAAAGTTGGAACCATGGGAAATCTTGGATATATTTGAAGAAGGATTGCCAATCCTTCTTATCATATACAATTAGTTTCAAGTTTCAATAAAGTTTTTAAAAATTTAGTTGAACCACCTTACAACTTGTACTCAATTGACCGAATTTAAACGAAATTTTTAAAAAGTTGGAACCATGGGAAATCATGGATATATTTGAAGAAGGATTGCCAATCCTTCTTATAATATACAATTAGTTTCAAGTTTCAATAAAGTTTTTAAAAATTTAGTTGAACCACCTTACAACTTGGTCTCAACTGACCGAATTTAAACGAAATTTTTAAAAAGTTGGAACCATGGGAAATCATGGATATATTTGAAGAAGGATTGCCAATCCTTCTTATAATATACAATTAGTTTCAAGTTTCAATAAAGTTTTTAAAAATTTAGTTGAACCACCATACAACTTGTACTCAATTGACCGAATTTAAACGAAATTTTTAAAAAGTTGGAACCATGGGAAATCATGGATATATTTGAAGAAGGATTGCCAATCCTTCTTATAATATACAATTAGTTTCAAGTTTCAATAAAGTTTTTAAAAATTTAGTTGAACCACCTTACAACTTGTACTCAATTGACCGAATTTAAACGAAATTTTTAAAAAGTTGGAACCATGGGAAATCATGGATATATTTGAAGAAGGATTGCCAATCCTTCTTATAATATACAATTAGTTTCAAGTTTCATTAAAGTTTTTAAAAATTTAGTTGAAACACCTTACAACTTGTACTCAATTGACCGAATTTAACCGAAATTTTTAAAAAGTTGGAACCATGGGAAATCATGGATATATTTGAAGAAGGATTGCCAATCCTTCTTATAATATACAATTAGTTTCAAGTTTCAATAAAGTTTTTAAAAATTTAGTTGAACCACCTTACAACTTGGTCTCAACTGACCGAATTTAAACGAAATTTTTAAAAAGTTGGAACCATGGGAAATCATGGATATATTTGAAGAAGGATTGCCAATCCTTCTTATAATATACAATTAGTTTCAAGTTTCAATAAAGTTTTTAAAAATTTAGTTGAACCACCATACAACTTGTACTCAATTGACCGAATTTAAACGAAATTTTTAAAAAGTTGGAACCATGGGAAATCATGGATATATTTGAAGAAGGATTGCCAATCCTTCTTATAATATACAATTAGTTTCAAGTTTCAATAAAGTTTTTAAAAATTTAGTTGAACCACCTTACAACTTGTACTCAATTGACCGAATTTAAACGAAATTTTTAAAAAGTTGGAACCATGGGAAATCATGGATATATTTGAAGAAGGATTGCCAATCCTTCTTATAATATACAATTAGTTTCAAGTTTCAATAAAGTTTTTAAAAATTTAGTTGAACCACCTTACAACTTGTACTCAATTGACCGAATTTAAACGAAATTTTTAAAAAGTTGGAACCATGGGAAATCATGGATATATTTGAAGAAGGATTGCCAATCCTTCTTATAATATACAATTAGTTTCAAGTTTCAATAAAGTTTTTAAAAATTTAGTTGAACCACCTTACAACTTGTACTCAATTGACCGAATTTAAACGAAATTTTTAAAAAGTTGGAACCATGGGAAATCATGGATATATTTGAAGAAGGATTGCCAATCCTTCTTATAATATACAATTAGTTTCAAGTTTCAATAAAGTTTTTAAAAATTTAGTTGAACCACCTTACAACTTGTACTCAACTGACCGAATTTAAACGAAATTTTTAAAAAGTTGGAACCATGGGAAATCATGGATATATTTGAAGAAGGATTGCCAATCCTTCTTATAATATACAATTAGTTTCAAGTTTCAATAAAGTTTTTAAAAATTTAGTTGAACCATCTTACAACTTGTACTCAATTGACCGAATTTAAACGAAATTTTTAAAAAGTTGGAACCATGGGAAATCATGGATATATTTGAAGAAGGATTGCCAATCCTTCTTATAATATACAATTAGTTTCAAGTTTCAATAAAGTTTTTAAAAATTTAGTTGAACCACCTTACAACTTGTACTCAATTGACCGAATTTAAACGAAATTTTTAAAAAGTTGGAACCATGGGAAATCATGGATATATTTGAAGAAGGATTGCCAATCCTTCTTATAATATACAATTAGTTTCAAGTTTCAATAAAGTTTTTAAAAATTTAGTTGAACCACCTTACAACTTGTACTCAATTGACCGAATTTAAACGAAATTTTTAAAAAGTTGGAACCATGGGAAATCATGGATATATTTGAAGAAGGATTGCCAATCCTTCTTATAATATACAATTAGTTTCAAGTTTCAATAAAGTTTTTAAAAATTTAGTTGAACCACCTTACAACTTGTACTCAATTGACCGAATTTAAACGAAATTTTTAAAAAGTTGGAACCATGGGAAATCATGGATATATTTGAAGAAGGATTGCCAATCCTTCTTATAATATACAATTAGTTTCAAGTTTCAATAAAGTTTTTAAAAATTTAGTTGAACCACCTTACAACTTGTACTCAATTGACCGAATTTAAACGAAATTTTTAAAAAGTTGGAACCATGGGAAATCATGGATATATTTGAAGAAGGATTGCCAATCCTTCTTATAATATACAATTAGTTTCAAGTTTCAATAAAGTTTTTAAAAATTTAGTTGAACCACCTTACAACTTGTACTCAATTGACCGAATTTAGACGAAATTTTTAAAAAGTTGGAACCATGGGAAATCATGGATATATTTGAAGAAGGATTGCCAATCCTTCTTATAATATACAATTAGTTTCAATTTTCAATAAAGTTTTTAAAAATTTAGTTGAACCACCTTACAACTTGGTCTCAACTGACCGAATTTAAACGAAATTTTTAAAAAGTTGGAACCATGGGAAATCATGGATATATTTGAAGAAGGATTGCCAATCCTTCTTATAATATACAATTAGTTTCAAGTTTCAATAAAGTTTTTAAAAATTTAGTTGAACCACCTTACAACTTGTACTCAATTGACCGAATTTAAACGAAATTTTTAAAAAGTTGGAACCATGGGAAATCATGGATATATTTGAAGAAGGATTGCCAATCCTTCTTATAATATACAATTAGTTTCAAGTTTCAATAAAGTTTTTAAAAATTTAGTTGAACCACCTTACAACTTGGTCTCAACTGACCGAATTTAAACGAAATTTTTAAAAAGTTGGAACCATGGGAAATCATGGATATATTTGAAGAAGGATTGCCAATCCTTCTTATAATATACAATTAGTTTCAAGTTTCAATAAAGTTTTTAAAAATTTAGTTGAAACACCTTACTACTTGTACTCAATTGACCGAATTTAAACGAAATTTTTAAAAAGTTGGAACCATGGGAAATCATGGATATATTTGAAGAAGGATTGCCAATCCTTCTTATAATATACAATTAGTTTCAAGTTTCAATAAAGTTTTTAAAAATTTAGTTGAACCACCTTACAACTTGTACTCAATTGACCGAATTTAAACGAAATTTTTAAAAAGTTGGAACCATGGGAAATCATGGATATATTTGAAGAAGGATTGCCAATCCTTCTTATAATATACAATTAGTTTCAAGTTTCAATAAAGTTTTTAAAAATTTAGTTGAACCACCTTACAACTTGTACTCAATTGACCGAATTTAAACGAAATTTTTAAAAAGTTGGAACCATGGGAAATCATGGATATATTTGAAGAAGGATTGCCAATCCTTCTTATAATATACAATTAGTTTCAAGTTTCAATAAAGTTTTTAAAAATTTAGTTGAACCACCTTACAACTTGGTCTCAACTGACCGAATTTAAACGAAATTTTTAAAAAGTTGGAACCATGGGAAATCATGGATATATTTGAAGAAGGATTGCCAATCCTTCTTATAATATACAATTAGTTTCAAGTTTCAATAAAGTTTTTAAAAATTTAGTTGAACCACCTTACAACTTGGTCTCAACTGACCGAATTTAAACGAAATTTTTAAAAAGTTGGAACCATGGGAAATCATGGATATATTTGAAGAAGGATTGCCAATCCTTCTTATAATATACAATTAGTTTCAAGTTTCAATAAAGTTTTTAAAAATTTAGTTGAACCACCTTACAACTTGTACTCAATTGACCGAATTTAAACGAAATTTTTAAAAAGTTGGAACCATGGGAAATCATGGATATATTTGAAGAAGGATTGCCAATCCTTCTTATAATATACAATTAGTTTCAAGTTTCAATAAAGTTTTTAAAAATTTAGTTGAACCACCTTACAACTTGGTCTCAACTGACCGAATTTAAACGAAATTTTTAAAAAGTTGGAACCATGGGAAATCATGGATATATTTGAAGAAGGATTGCCAATCCTTCTTATAATATACAATTAGTTTCAAGTTTCAATAAAGTTTTTAAAAATTTAGTTGAACCACCTTACAACTTGGTCTCAATGACCGAATTTAAACGAAATTTTTAAAAAGTTGGAACCATGGGAAATCATGGATATATTTGAAGAAGGATTGCCAATCCTTCTTATAATATACAATTAGTTTCAAGTTTCAATAAAGTTTTTAAAAATTTAGTTGAACCACCTTACAACTTGGTCTCAACTGACCGAATTTAAACGAAATTTTTAAAAAGTTGGAACCATGGGAAATCATGGATATATTTGAAGAAGGATTGCCAATCCTTCTTATAATATACAAGTAGTTTCAAGTTTCATTAAAGTTTTTAAAAATTTAGTTGAAACACCTTACAACTTGTACTCAATTGACCGAATTTAACCGAAATTTTTAAAAAGTTGGAACCATGGGAAATCATGGATATATTTGAAGAAGGATTGCCAATCCTTCTTATAATATACAATTAGTTTCAAGTTTCAATAAAGTTTTTAAAAATTTAGTTGAAACACCTTACAACTTGTACTCAATTGACCGAATTTAACCGAAATTTTTAAAAAGTTGGAACCATGGGAAATCATGGATATATTTGAAGAAGGATTGCCAATCCTTCTTATAATATACAATTAGTTTCAAGTTTCAATAAAGTTTTTAAAAATTTAGTTGAACCACCTTACAACTTGGTCTCAACTGACCGAATTTAAACGAAATTTTTAAAAAGTTGGAACCATGGGAAATCATGGATATATTTGAAGAAGGATTGCCAATCCTTCTTATAATATACAATTAGTTTCAAGTTTCAATAAAGTTTTTAAAAATTTAGTTGAACCACCTTACAACTTGGTCTCAACTGACCGAATTTAAACGAAATTTTTAAAAAGTTGGAACCATGGGAAATCATGGATATATTTGAAGAAGGATTGCCAATCCTTCTTATAATATACAATTAGTTTCAAGTTTCAATAAAGTTTTTAAAAATTTAGTTGAAACACCTTACAACTTGTACTCAATTGACCGAATTTAACCGAAATTTTTAAAAAGTTGGTACCATGGGAAATCATGGATATATTTGAAGAAGGATTGCCAATCCTTCTTATAATATACAATTAGTTTCAAGTTTCAATAAAGTTTTTAAAAATTTAGTTGAACCACCTTACAACTTGGTCTCAACTGACCGAATTTAAACGAAATTTTTAAAAAGTTGGAACCATGGGAAATCATGGATATATTTGAAGAAGGATTGCCAATCCTTCTTATAATATACAATTAGTTTCAAGTTTCAATAAAGTTTTTAAAAATTTAGTTGAAACACCTTACAACTTGTACTCAATTGACCGAATTTAACCGAAATTTTTAAAAAGTTGGAACCATGGGAAATCATGGATATATTTGAAGAAGGATTGCCAATCCTTCTTATAATATACAATTAGTTTCAAGTTTCAATAAAGTTTTTAAAAATTTAGTTGAACCACCTTACAACTTGGTCTCAACTGACCGAATTTAAACGAAATTTTTAAAAAGTTGGAACCATGGGAAATCATGGATATATTTGAAGAAGGATTGCCAATCCTTCTTATAATATACAATTAGTTTCAAGTTTCAATAAAGTTTTTAAAAATTTAGTTGAAACACCTTACAACTTGTACTCAATTGACCGAATTTAACCGAAATTTTTAAAAAGTTGGAACCATGGGAAATCATGGATATATTTGAAGAAGGATTGCCAATCCTTCTTATAATATACAATTAGTTTCAAGTTTCAATAAAGTTTTTAAAAATTTAGTTGAAACACCTTACAATTTGTACTCAATTGACCGAATTTAACCGAAATTTTTAAAAAGTTGGTACCATGGGAAATCATGGATATATTTGAAGAAGGATTGCCAATCCTTCTTATAATATACAATTAGTTTCAAGTTTCAATAAAGTTTTTAAAAATTTAGTTGAACCACCTTACAACTTGGTCTCAACTGACCGAATTTAAACGAAATTTTTAAAAAGTTGGAACCATGGGAAATCATGGATATATTTGAAGAAGGATTGCCAATCCTTCTTATAATATACAATTAGTTTCAAGTTTCAATAAAGTTTTTAAAAATTTAGTTGAAACACCTTACAACTTGTACTCAATTGACCGAATTTAACCGAAATTTTTAAAAAGTTGGAACCATGGGAAATCATGGATATATTTGAAGAAGGATTGCCAATCCTTCTTATAATATACAATTAGTTTCAAGTTTCAATAAAGTTTTTAAAAATTTAGTTGAACCACCTTACAACTTGGTCTCAACTGACCGAATTTAAACGAAATTTTTAAAAAGTTGGAACCATGGGAAATCATGGATATATTTGAAGAAGGATTGCCAATCCTTCTTATAATATACAATTAGTTTCAAGTTTCAATAAAGTTTTTAAAAATTTAGTTGAAACACCTTACAACTTGTACTCAATTGACCGAATTTAACCGAAATTTTTAAAAAGTTGGAACCATGGGAAATCATGGATATATTTGAAGAAAGATTGCCAATCCTTCTTATAATATACAATTAGTTTCAAGTTTCAATAAAGTTTTTAAAAATTTAGTTGAACCACCTTACAACTTGGTCTCAACTGACCGAATTTAAACGAAATTTTTAAAAAGTTGGAACCATGGGAAATCATGGATATATTTGAAGAAGGATTGCCAATCCTTCTTATAATATACAATTAGTTTCAAGTTTCAATAAAGTTTTTAAAAATTTAGTTGAACCACCTTACAACTTGGTCTCAACTGACCGAATTTAAACGAAATTTTTAAAAAGTTGGAACCATGGGAAATCATGGATATATTTGAAGAATGATTGCCAATCCTTCTTATAATATACATTTAGTTTTAAGTTTCAATAAAGTTTTTAAAAATTTAGTTGAAACACCTTACAACTTGTACTCAATTGACCGAATTTAACCGAAATTTTTAAAAAGTTGGTACCATGGGAAATCATGGATATATTTGAAGAAGGATTGCCAATCCTTCTTATAATATACAATTAGTTTCAAGTTTCAATAAAGTTTTTAAAAATTTAGTTGAAACACCTTACAACTTGTACTCAATTGACCGAATTTAACCGAAATTTTTAAAAAGTTGGAACCATGGGAAATCATGGATATATTTGAAGAAGGATTGCCAATCCTTCTTATAATATACAATTAGTTTCAAGTTTCAATAAAGTTTTTAAAAATTTAGTTGAACCACCTTACAACTTGGTCTCAACTGACCGAATTTAAACGAAATTTTTAAAAAGTTGGAACCATGGGAAATCATGGATATATTTGAAGAAGGATTGCCAATCCTTCTTATAATATACAATTAGTTTCAAGTTTCAATAAAGTTTTTAAAAATTTAGTTGAACCACCTTACAACTTGGTCTCAACTGACCGAATTTAAACGAAATTTTTAAAAAGTTGGAACCATGGGAAATCATGGATATATTTGAAGAAGGATTGCCAATCCTTCTTATAATATACAATTAGTTTCAAGTTTCAATAAAGTTTTTAAAAATTTAGTTGAAACACCTTACAACTTGTACTCAATTGACCGAATTTAACCGAAATTTTTAAAAAGTTGGAACCATGGGAAATCATGGATATATTTGAAGAAGGATTGCCAATCCTTCTTATAATATACAATTAGTTTCAAGTTTCAATAAAGTTTTTAAAAATTTAGTTGAAACACCTTACAACTTGTACTCAATTGACCGAATTTAACCGAAATTTTTAAAAAGTTGGAACCATGGGAAATCATGGATATATTTGAAGAAGGATTGCCAATCCTTCTTATAATATACAATTAGTTTCAAGTTTCAATAAAGTTTTTAAAAATTTAGTTGAACCACCTTACAACTTGGTCTCAACTGACCGAATTTAAACGAAATTTTTAAAAAGTTGGAACCATGGGAAATCATGGATATATTTGAAGAAGGATTGCCAATCCTTCTTATAATATACAATTAGTTTCAAGTTTCAATAAAGTTTTTAAAAATTTAGTTGAAACACCTTACAACTTGTACTCAATTGACCGAATTTAACCGAAATTTTTAAAAAGTTGGAACCATGGGAAATCATGGATATATTTGAAGAAGGATTGCCAATCCTTCTTATAATATACAATTAGTTTCAAGTTTCAATAAAGTTTTTAAAAATTTAGTTGAACCACCTTACAACTTGGTCTCAACTGACCGAATTTAAACGAAATTTTTAAAAAGTTGGAACCATGGGAAATCATGGATATATTTGAAGAAGGATTGCCAATCCTTCTTATAATATACAATTAGTTTCAAGTTTCAATAAAGTTTTTAAAAATTTAGTTGAAACACCTTACAACTTGTACTCAATTGACCGAATTTAACCGAAATTTTTAAAAAGTTGGAACCATGGGAAATCATGGATATATTTGAAGAAGGATTGCCAATCCTTCTTATAATATACAATTAGTTTCAAGTTTCAATAAAGTTTTTAAAAATTTAGTTGAAACACCTTACAACTTGTACTCAATTGACCGAATTTAACCGAAATTTTTAAAAAGTTGGAACCATGGGAAATCATGGATATATTTGAAGAAGGATTGCCAATCCTTCTTATAATATACAATTAGTTTCAAGTTTCAATAAAGTTTTTAAAAATTTAGTTGAAACACCTTACAACTTGTACTCAATTGACCAAATTTAACCGAAATTTTTAAAAAGTTGGAACCATGGGAAATCATGGATATATTTGAAGAAGGATTGCCAATCCTTCTTATAATATACAATTAGTTTCAAGTTTCAATAAAGTTTTTAAAAATTTAGTTGAAACACCTTACAACTTGTACTCAATTGACCAAATTTAACCGAAATTTTTAAAAAGTTGGAACCATGGGAAATCATGGATATATTTGAAGAAGGATTGCCAATCCTTCTTATAATATACAATTAGTTTCAAGTTTCAATAAAGTTTTTAAAAATTTAGTTGAAACACCTTACAACTTGTACTCAATTGACCGAATTTAACCGAAATTTTTAAAAAGTTGGAACCATGGGAAATCATGGATATATTTGAAGAAGGATTGCCAATCCTTCTTATAATATACAATTAGTTTCAAGTTTCAATAAAGTTTTTAAAAATTTAGTTGAAACACCTTACAACTTGTACTCAATTGACCAAATTTAACCGAAATTTTTAAAAAGTTGGAACCATGGGAAATCATGGATATATTTGAAGAAGGATTGCCAATCCTTCTTATAATATACAATTAGTTTCAAGTTTCAATAAAGTTTTTAAAAATTTAGTTGAAACACCTTACAACTTGTACTCAATTGACCAAATTTAACCGAAATTTTTAAAAAGTTGGAACCATGGGAAATCATGGATATATTTGAAGAAGGATTGCCAAATCCTTCTTATAATATACAATTAGTTTCAAGTTTCAATAAAGTTTTTAAAAATTTAGTTGAAACACCTTACAACTTGTACTCAATTGACCAAATTTAACCGAAATTTTTAAAAAGTTGGAACCATGGGAAATCATGGATATATTTGAAGAAGGATTGCCAATCCTTCTTATAATATACAATTAGTTTCAAGTTTCAATAAAGTTTTTAAAAATTTAGTTGAAACACCTTACAACTTGTACTCAATTGACCAAATTTAACCGAAATTTTTAAAAAGTTGGAACCATGGGAAATCATGGATATATTTGAAGAAGGATTGCCAATCCTTCTTATAATATACAATTAGTTT